>JACEIK010002323.1:109258-181509 GCA_018107945.1 Datura stramonium
TTATTATTTTACTCTAGCCATACAGCGCTAGTATTTTTTTTGTTTAATTTTTCGTTACAACGAAGTGGGCACTTCGCTGAAAGAAATTACGAAGTCCTGCATAATTTTCTGACACCATATATATATATATTTTCCACTTCGCTGAAAGTACACTTTTTTTATATCAAAAACTTCCCTAAACTCAGGAACTACTACACTGACCCAAAAAATCGAGGATGATTGAGAAGGAAACGGGCGAAATTCAACGCCCACACATTTCTAGGAGAATTTTATGAAGGTCAGTAGGATGAGCCATCAATTCCGTTAGAACACATTTCGAAAAGATGATTCGGGAATTACAGGACAGCGTTTGTTCATGCTTTGGAAGCTGTGGACGGAGGGGCCAAATTCGAGGAAGATGTTTGGTCCAGACTCATTGGTGGTGATGGGATCAGTAGGGTTTTGCAAGATGGGGATGTTTTTGAAAGGCCGGTGTTAATGTCTCTCTTGTTTATGGTGTTATTCCTCCTGAAGCTTATCGAGCTGCAGGCCAGTTGACAATGGAAATGCTAAATCTCGGCGTATCCCCTTTTTTGCTGCTTATTTTCTCACACTTCTACTTTGGCTAAGTCGCATTCAGATTCTGGTGATTTCGACTTCTTCTCTTTTTGTTTCCACTTGCTTAGTTAAATTCCACCTGTGAACTTAGAAGGTTGTTGTCGACCAACGATGTAAAATTCCCTTTCTTTTTGTTTATCCACATTTTATTTTGGGAATAAGTGCTTTTAGAGTCATTATATTGGATTCATATCTCTGACATGAACTAGTTTGTGATTGAGGGTAGTTGATTCATTCCACTTGATTGGTTAAGAATCAGGAATAAGTAGTATGATGATATATACTCCCGAACTTGGGTAGTGCTCAAATTGACCTGCCAGACTACCGAACTCAGAATCCATAAAGTCAAAACTTGTATGGGCCTAATGAATATAAATATCAAATGCCTCAAATAATACCCAAACGTGGATTGCCTCTGCGTGGAAGTAAGTTAGCCAGAAGTCCAACTCCTCTAAAAATAAACTGCCGCAAATGATAGCCAATGTAGGGTTGCTTCTGCACGGAAGTAAGTTAGCAGAAACCAAACTCCTCGAACTATAAAGCTACCTTGTAATGGTTCGTATTATGTGCACATTCTTCAAAAGATATGGAGAAAAGCAAGTTTCTAACAAGTGTAGTAGTTCTAGTACTTCTGTTTCCATGTGCAAATGCAACATCTTGTTAGGACCTAAAGCTAAGAAACACTTTGTGGTAGTTCATGCTGCATGCCATGGAGCATGGTCGTGGTACAAGATTATAGCATTGATGAGATCTTCAGGGCATAATGTCACAGCTATTGACTTGGGTGCTTCAGGGATCAACCCGAACCAGGTCCTTGAAGTCCCATATTTATCTGATTACTTCATGCTGCTGACGAAGTTCCTGGCTTCTCTTCCTGCATAGGAAAAAGTTGTTCTTGTAGGCCATACCTCTGGTGGATTTGCCATCTCTAAAGCAGTGGAAACCTTTCCAGAAAAGATTTCAGCTGCTGTATTTGTCACTGCTCTAATGCCTGGTCCAACTCTCAATGCAGCCACAGTCTACACTAAGGTACCAATTTTCCATATCCCAACTTTAGCCATGAGATGATAAGTTATGTTTTCTTACACTTTTACATATTTGAAACTAAATATACTTTGTTACAGACACTGGAATTCACTGGAGTAGCAACTGCATCTGATAATCGTGTTACTTTCGATAATGGAGCTACCAATACTCCAACAACCTTCATTTATGGTCCGAAGTACTTGGAGACTAAATCTTACCAGCTGAGCCCAATTCAGGTAAGCAAAGCATAATACAAATATATATTTGAAATCACCAAGTTCTGTTATTCCCCATTATTGTGCACAAATGAAGGTCATAATAGCAGACGGGAAATATTTGATTAGTGATTTGGAGGGTAAGGGGTTCATGCGAGCCAAAACATTAAAATTATAGCCATTGATAGACCCTCTCCCAGGACCCTCTTTCTCTTCAAGCTTCTAACTTTCTCAAAAATTAAATCATTTAAATTGTACGGGAACTCAAGATTAGGCCAACTTTAGGACAAGATAATTCAAGTTCCTTACACTTTTTATTTATAACTGTTACCAATTATTGAGCACAGAGATAGGGGGATCTTAGTAGCCTAGTTGATTGGTTACCTGGACTTTCACCTTATTGGTGAGAGTTCGATTCCCCGCCTTGTAATCCCCTCCCCTATTTCTCGAAAAAAAAAAAACAAGAGCACAGAGATAATAAAGTATGAAATGAATTAGCAAACTGGTTGCTGGATCGTTCTTTTTTCTTATTATAAGGTACAAGATTGACAGTATAATACTTTATGACACTAAAAAAACAGAGGTACTATGCTACGATGATAGAATGATCTTGCTTGAAATAATCAAGACCAATGAGCAATTTAATCACCCTTAGGAGAATTTATATCTTTAGAAGAGTAAGCATCAATTGGAGAGCAACCCATGAGATTACCCACGACCACCATGAGGCTCTTGTGCTGACATTTTGAGGCCACTAATAAATTTATTTTATATCATATGGTAGGGACTAGCTCATGACGAGGATATCTTAAGAAATACATATCTGAATCTAAAACGGCTGTTTCATCTTTGTAACTATCATTTAGACCACCAAATTGTAATACATATAATGTATTCAAATGTTTCTGGAATTATGTTTAAACTTTCTGAACAATTTGATGAATTAAAATTCTGCGTAATACATTTACATGATGCAAGATGGTAATCTAATGAAAGCAATGATTGAGAAATCTGTTCCAGATGTCCTCTGTTCTTGTGAACAATGGATTAAAGTGCCATTACCTTTTTTTTCTTAATTGACTTTTTTCCATGTCGATAACATAAGCAAAAATACAGAATTTAGAGGGGACATGGCAACCTTACCTCTAATCACAACACAAGGAGGATACAGTGGAGTAAACTCCTATAATATTTTGTCTAGGACTAGAAGATCATGCACTAGGAAGTACTTAAAACTTCTAAACAATGAAACAACCAGTAGCTCTAGCCTAAACACACCGGCAGTCGCCAGTTGTAGGAGAATCAGGGAGGTTGATAGTACCATGATGAATGTTTGTTTGCTCTTCCCCGAAAGGATGGGAGCTCTATCTTATCCATTGTGAAAGGGCCAGTAGCCGCTTTAGGAAGGTTCTTTGTGTAGGTAGATTTTCCCTTCTTGAAGAGAGGTGGCATGTTTCGCAAGGGCATCTGCTACCCCATTGCTCTCTCTGAAGTAATGGCTAATTGTGACATTTCTCTGTTGCATTATGTGACGGATATCATCGATCATACTATGCAGTCTCCAAGGTGGTTTGGCAGCCCCTTTGATCATGTTGATAATAATCATAGAATCCAACTCCATTTTAATGTTTTGAATGTGATTGTCGCAGCACCATGAGATACCTATCAAGGCAGCCTGAGCTTCACTAAAATTGTTAGTGTAGAATTGGGTTGGGTAGGTAAATGCCATAATCAAGTCCCCATTTCTATTCCTAACAATTCCACCAGTCCCTGCCTTGTTTTGGTCTTTCATGAAGCTTGCATCTATGTTTAATTTGCAGGCATCCACAATTGGTTTTTGCCAGCAAATGGTTAAGCTACTGATTGGGCTTTTATTGTTTTGGGCAATACGACACACTTGCCTCCAGTTCCAGTGGTGGTCCATTCTGCTAAACTTCTTTTCCATTGATACTTTGACCTGGTAGAAGATTTGATGGCAAATGTTGCTTGCACTGACTTGCTTGTGCTCAAATCTCGTGGTGCACCTAGCTTTCCATATTTTCTGACACACCATAATGAGGGTAATAAGGAGTAAGTGCTTGTGGTTAACATTTTGGGGATGTAAGTACCACCATTGATCAAGCAAATCTTTCATATTTCTTCCGGTCAGTTGCAAGCCCAGGGGATAGGTAATTTGATGCCAAACTCTTTTAGCGAGGTCACTGGCTATGAAAAGATGATTAATGGTCTCCTGTTCGGCTACCCTGAAGAGGACAAAGCCATTTGGAGATGCCACCTCTCTTCAAGAAGGGTAAATCTATTATGGAAAATATCAATTTGATGCCAAACTCTTTCCTTGCCAACCTGCTACCTTATTCATGTTCTTTTTGGCAATGTCAGCAAAGTAGCTGATTCTTTTCCTTCCTGAGTAGATGGGCATCCTAGGTATGTGAAAGGAAAGGTAGCCTGTTTATACCCTGTTAATTCTTCTGTTGATAAGTCTTATCGGTCTTGTCATGAGTGAGGGAAAAAATTTAACATTATTGATTTCCTGACCAGATGCCATTTGATAGTTCCTCAGCTACTTCATAATCAAATTGATGGACCTTCTATTTCCAGAATTAAAAAGAACCATGTCATCTGCATAGCCTAAATGGTTAATATATGTGGACCTTTTTTGTCTATGGAGAACCCAATGAAATCCCCTCTCTGAAGAAGAGAATTCAGGGCACTGGAGAGAACTTCTGCTACTAAAATAGATAGAGCAGGAGAGAGGGGGTCGCCTTGTTTGAGACCTCTGGTAGACTTGAAGAAACCAAACCTAGTACCATTGATAATGACCGAATACCAATTATTGGAGATACGTCTGAAGCTCATTTCAATATACTTCTCAGAGAATCCTGTCCTTAGGACATTAGAAAGGAACGTCCAGGAGAGCTTGTCATATGCTTTGGACATATCTTGCTTTATGACCACATTTCCTCCTGCATTCTTGCTTCTGGACCCCCGGATGATTTCCTGAGTTAAGAGGATATTCTCTGCAATCAACCTCCCTTTTACAAATCCTCATTGGTTTTCAAAAATCAACTTTGGGAGGAGGATGTTGTTCACCCTTATTGCAATGATTTTGGGTATGATCTTATTGGAGAATTTGCACAGACTTACTGGCCTGAGTTGAGAGAAGCTGTCCGGGTAAGACACTTTGGGAATCAGTATTAGGCATGTATTTGTGAAGAACTTGGTCAGCTCAGCACCCTGTAAACTAAGTTAATAATGTCAAACTTGATTTGCTGAGCCATCACCATCGAACTAGTTTTAGGGATCGTCTTGGTTGGAGCTGCGACTGTGTTTGTGAAGTCCAATTTTTGGGGGATTTCCTTCTGGGTGAAGGGTCGCCTCTTTAATTGGATGATTGTTATCTGCTGGGCTCGCTGGAGAAGAGCCTCCCCGCGATGCTATACAGAGGTGCAGAGGCACCAGTGTCAGTAGAGAGGTTACCGTTTGTATCCGTTATTGCACTTGCATGGAGAGCTTTTTTGGTTGGTAAATACTTCAGTGAATAATTAGTGTACACATGTATATTATAAGTGCCACTACTTATGTAATCAAGATTATCACATTACTCCCAGCTATGATTGATACTAGAACAAAGGAAAAATATCCAATTAAAATATTATGTAGTCAAGATTATCACATTACTCAAGCCGACACAGAAATGCCTGAGCTCAAAATTTTCCTTGGATTGCCAGTCAAATTTAAGACATTTATCATGTGCTCTTGGTAATAAAAAGAACAGGGTGATGGAGAAGATAATATTGTTTTTGATCCCCTGATTTGGTAATGCAAGAAGTCCACAGCAGGAGCAGTAAAGGACTATGGTTGCAAGAACTTTGTGTCAGTTCACAATTCATGCTGCGGAGCTTGGTTTTGGTACATGTTAGTGCTCTTTAGGAGATAATGTATCAGCTATCAATTTAGCTGTATGAAGGATTAAAACTCTGCTACCAGATCAGCCTTGTCGAGGTGAGAATTCCATATGTTCTACCAAAATTGTCAAGCGCAAAAACCATAGAGTTGAGCAGAATAGAGAATTAAAATTCAAGTTTAACATGCAAGGTATTTTTTTTTAAGATATAAATTGTCTCAGGATTTAGCACTGGCAACCACATTATTATAATCTCTGTATTTGTACATGAAGAAACATCGCAAAGAAATTTTGTCACAGCAGGATTATGGATTGGTTACTTGAGTGTTTATCGTATCTGATGATGATAAGTAGCCCCAATGGACTTGAAGAATGGATGATTGGTAGAAATTAGCCAGATCAAGTGGAAGAAGTTGAAGGATTAGATTACATGGTCATGATGTTAAGACTGTTGAACTTTTTAATTATTGTTTTTAAATTATTGTTATTCTTTGTTATGGTTAAATATCTAACATATCAAAAAAAAGTTTAAAAGAATATTTTGACAGGTTTTGTTGTGAATCATTATGGACTACATATTTAGTCAAATCAGCCCAACTTTTAGATGAGTTGACTTGGGTTGTGCTAAATTCACTAAATGAGTTGAATTAATAACCAGCGTGGGGTTGCTTCTGCGTGTAAGTAAGTTAGCAGAAACCAAACTACTCTAAAAATCAAATGCCTAAATTAAATAACAGTCAACATGGGGTTGCTTCTGCATAGAAATAAGTTTGCAGAGACCGAACTCCTCGATTTATATACAAAGTATCCTTGTTATGGTTCATATATGTGTTCAGTCTTCACAATTAAAAGAAAAGAAAAGGGTGTGTACTAAGCTAGTAGTTCTAATACTTCTGTTTCCATATGCAAATTGCAACTTTATCAGGGCCTAAAGCTAAGATGCATTTTGTGCTAGTTCATTCGGCAGGCCATGGAGCATGGTGCTGGTACAAAATTATAGCATTGATGAGATCTTCAGGACATAATGTCACAGCTGTTGACTTGGGTGCTTCAGGAATCAACCCGAAACAGGCCCTCGAAATCCCACATTTTTCTGATTACTTGAGTCCGCTAATGGAGTTCATGGCTTCATTTCCTGCTGATAAAAAAGTAGTTCTTGTAGGCCATAGCTTTGGTGGACTCGCCATTTCTAAAGCCATGGAAACCTTCCCAGAAAAGATTTCAGCTGCTGTATTTCTCAGTGGTCTAATGCCTGGTCCAAATCTCAATGCAACCACCATCTACACTAAGGTACCAATTTTCCATATTCCTAACTTTAGCTGTGAGATGATCTGTTATGTTTGTTTAAAATTTTGCATGTTTGAAATTTATTATATCTTGTTATAGGCCATTGATGCAGTATCTCAACTTGATACTCGTGTTAGATACGATAATGGACCCACCAAGCCTCCAACCACCGTCATCCTAGGCCCGAAGTACTTGGCAACAAATGTTTACCAGCTGAGCCCAAATAAGGCAAGCAAATCATAATACAAATATACACTGTAATTGAAATAGCCAATAAGTTCTGTCATTCTGTTCATGAGACTGGCCCTAAAGTGACTTCTTTGGTAAAAAATTATTAGTCGGCATCACCTACTGGAAGATTTCAATAGTTTATCCAAATTACAGATCTATTCAAGTACTTAATCGTAACATCAACTTGGAACTGATTTAAATCGTTTCCTTCTTGGTGTTAGGATTTGGCGCTGGCCACTACACTAGTAAGGCCATTTTATATTTACCGGGTGGAAGATGTTTCTAAGGAGATAGTTCTTTCAAGCAAAAGGTATGGATCAGTTAAGCGAGTGTTCATTGCTGCTGCTGAAAATAAAGCTCTGAAGAAGGAATCTGAGCAGTGGATGATTGAAAAGAATCCACCTGATGAAGTGGAAGAGATCCAGGGTGCTGACCACGTGACTATGATGTCTAAGCCCCAACAACTTTATACTACTCTTCTGAGCATTGCCAACAAGTATAGCTAAGAGCTGTTGATGAAAAAAAAACTTCAGTCAATTTACATAATTGATGAATATATATGGTGATCTCAGCTCTTTCATGGAAATCCTATTACCGAGTTAGTTAACTTGATATATCAATTATTTTCTTTCAGTTGTTATTTTCTTTCATTGTAATTTCAGTGTTTGAGATTGACATCAATAAATGGCCTCTATTTCCTGTAATTACTGAATTTAGTTTGAATTTGGTTAAATCTCATCAATGGGAGGAGATAGATGTTGATACTGAAGAATTAGAACAATGCGGAATGAGGAATATGTTGCAGATGAACAAGAGCTCATTGATCGCACTGAGGCCATTTGCCTCAATAAGTCAATTTGGATTCGAGGAAGTGGTTAAAAAAAAAAGAAGTTTCTAGTCCTCGTGGATTCTCGCGCAACACACAGTTTAACAAATCCACAAACAGAGCAAGGAATGAAGAGTGTAAGGAGCTATTCCCCATTAATGTGCCCAAATGAAGGTCATGCGATCCAAAACATTTAAATTGTAGCCACTCTGACCCCCTCCCAGGACTCTCTTTCTCTTAAAGCTCCTGCTTTTCTCAATAACTAAATCATTTAAATTGAATGGAAGCTCAAGATTAGCACAATTGTAGGACAAGGTAAGTCAAGTAAGGCACTTGTTTTTGAGTGTCAATTTTGTCCAGATATTACCGATAATAGTTAATCAGCCCAGGCTAGCTAGCTCTTCCTTCTCCTGTGGAGTAAAAAAAGAATGCCGGTTTACCTTGGTAAATTTCCACAGGTTTATTGGGCAAAGGTCTTCTCGGTGTCATAAGGGTATTAGCTTAAGAGTTAAATGGAGGAATCGGAGCATTGGGGTTCAAAGGGCGCGTCCTACTTAGCATAAGGACTCTTTTAATAACTTAAACTTTTAGATCAAATGATCACAAAGTTTAACACAACTTGTCCTATTTAGCATAAGGATTCTTTTAATAACTTCAACTTTTAGATCAAATGATCACAAAGTTTAACACAACTTACCAAGAGATAGTAAAATTTAGTGGAGTGTCCGCAGCAAGGATGTACCAGTCTAGCCCTCCCAATGATACAAAGCTACCTTGCTTGGCCAATTATAAGGCTAGGCATTCAGGCAGTTCGGATTGAATATGAAAATTTTAGCTTGGATATTGGTACTCGGATTGAAATAATTACAATCCAAATAAGTTCGGATTGGATTAAATTTTTTAAGTTCGGTTTTGAATTAATCGGTTTGGATATTTCGAATTTTTGATTTTGACTTTTGAGATTTTAAGGTAAAGTCATAATAATTAACAACCTCAATTCACCTAATAGTTTACTCCTTAGAATATATAATTTTCTATAGCTAACAAGAATTGAGGCAGTCCATGCCGTGTAATTTCATATTGGACTTAATACTGGATAGGGCCATGCGGTGCTAATCTATTGGCCTTTGAAAATTGGAATTATTAATATTGAAACACATACAATATGGGTATTAGTATTGGACCACATACAATATGGGTAGGGCTGAATATAGGCATAGCTAAAAAGTTTGGATTCCCAAACTCTGCCCACCCCTACCAAGCATGGCTACTAATAGATAGGCCACAGTCCCCAGGCTTGCACCAGCCACTACTACATTACTTGCCCACTTCCTCAAATAATAGCCAACGTGGGGTTGCTTCTGAGCATTTGCCAACAAGTATAGCTATGGCTGAGAATAAAACTTCATATCTGACTTTCATTATAGTTTCAGTGTTTGTAATTAACATCAATAAACAAACCTCTATTTCCTGTAATTACTTAATCTGGTTCAAGACCAAACAGTTAAATCTCATCAATGTGATATAAATAACAAAGTAATGCAAAGATCCATTTTGCCTATTTTCTATGAGTGGGGTTATTAATTGATTATCCTTTTTCCACCTGTTTATTTGTAATGAAACACTGAATCCCCTATATAAGATAACTCCCAGATACTAGAACAAAGGAACAACATCCAATTTAAAAATATAATGTAGTCAAGATTATCATGTGCTTTTGGTAATGGAAAGAACAGGGTGATGGAGAAGATAATATTGTTTTTGATTCTCCAATTTGTTCTGCTGTCATCCGATTTGGTAATGCAATAAGTTTAGGAGGAGCAGTAAAGGCCTATACATTGCAAGAACTTTGTCTTACTTCACAATTCATATCATGGAGCTTGGCTGTTTGGATTCTCTTCCTTCCCATCATAAGCTGGTCCTCGTTGATCATATTGTGGTGCACTGGCTATTTTTCGGGTAACTGAAATCTTACAAGGGAAGATTTAAATTGCTTTTCTTTGTTACTACTGCATGATACCTGGTCCAACTCTCAACAGTTTTTCCCTCATAAAAGAAGTTAAAATTGCCTTCTTTTCTTTTACTTTTATTTGCTCAACATACTCAGTTTCAATGTTATGAAGAAAGGATACCATATTAAAGTATTTTTTTCCCCTTCATTTAACAATTTCCCTTTTGTCGTTAGAAAGTGATAGTGACATAGTGTTCTCTGTATATAACCATTGTGCGGATGATAAACATTCATGTTTTGGTTTACACCAGATCAGCCTTCTCGAGGTAAGAGAATTCTGTGTGTTCTACCAAAATTGTCAAGTGCAAAACCATAGAGTTGAGCAGAACAAAGAATTGAAAATTCAAGTTTGTTTTATTACTATTTTTTATCTCAGGACTTATAGCCTGTTTGACCAAGCTTTTGGGAGTTCAAAAGCGTTTATTTTTAAAAAGTGAGCTGTTTGACCAAGCTTTTAGGAGAAAATAAGTGATTCATGGGAGTAGCAGAAGCTAAAAAAAAGTAGTTTTTCCCCACTTCTCAGAATAAACTAATTTTAGAAGTTTGGCCAAATAGGCTATTAGCCTCAGTAATAGCCAACTTGGGGTTGCTTCCGCATGGAAGTTAGCAGAAGTCATACTTCTCTAAAATCAAATGCCTCAAATAATAGGCAATGTGAGGTTTCTTCTGCATGGAAGTAAGTTGGCAAAAACAAAACTCCCGAAATTATAAAGTTTTCTTGTAAAGGTTCATATTATGTGTCATTCTTCAAAGAAGGTATAAAGATATGGAGAAAAGCAAATTTCTAACAAGTCTAGTAGTTCTAATACTTCTGTTGCCATATGCAAATGCAACCTTTCCAGGGCCTAAAACTAAGAAGCACTTTGTGCTAGTTCACGGGGATGCCATGGAGCATGGTCGTGGTACAAGATTATAGCATTGATGAGATCTTCAGGGCATAATGTCACAGCTATTGACTTGGGTGCTTCAGGATCAACCCAAAACAGGCCATCGAAATCCCACATTATTCTGATTACTTGAGTCCGCTAATGAAGTTCATGGCTTCTCTTCCTGCACAAGAAAAAGTGGTTCTTGTAGGCCATAACTTTGGTGGCTTTGCAATTTCTAAAGCCATGGAAAGCTTTCCGGAAAAGACTTCAGTTGCTGTATTTGTCACTGCTCTAATGCCTGGTCCAACTCTCAATGCAAGCACCGTCTACACTGAGGTACCAATTTTCCATATCCCAACTTTAGCCATGAGATGATCTTGTTATGTTTTCTTAGACTTTTACATATTTGGAACTAAAAGTACCTTGTTACAGGCATTTTCATCGACAGGAGTACTAACTGCTCTTGATAATCGTGTTACATATGATAATGGACCTAAAAATCCTCCAACAACCTTCAGTTATGGTCCGAAGTACTTGGAAGCTACTCTTTACCAGCTGAGCCCTCGTGAGGTAACCAAAGCATAATACATACGTATAATTAAATATCCAAGTTCTGTTATCCAAATTTTAGATGTATTCGAGTACTGAATCGCAACATGGACACAGGACTTGATTTAAATCGGCTTATTTTTGCTTGTTGGTGTTAGGATTTGGCGCTGGCCACTACACTAGTAAGACCGGTATACTTATACAGTGTGGAAGATGTTTCTAAGGAGATAGTTCTTTCAAGAAAAAGGTTTGGATCAGTCAAGCGAGTATTCATTGTTGCTGCTGACGATAAACTTATAAACAAGGATTTTCAAAAGCAGATGATTGAAAAGAATCCACCAGATGAAGTGGAAGTGATCCAGGGATCTGATCAAATGACCATGATGTCTAAGCCCCTTCAACTTTTTATTAATCTTCAGAATATTGCCAACAAGTATAGCTAAGAGAGCTGTTAATTAAGAAGAATAAGGGGGACATGTATAAAGCCGAGAATAAACTTTAGTCAAATCACATATCTGATGAATTTATATGGCGATCTCAGTTCTTTCATAGAAGTCCTATTACCGAGCTTGTTAATTTGATATTTCAATAGTTTTCTTTCAGCTGTTGTTTCCTTTTATTGTAATTTCTGTGTTTGGAGTTGACATTAATAAACGACCTCTATTTCTTATAATTACTGAATTTTAGTTCAATTTGGTTCAAGACAAACAATTAAATCTCATCAATGGAGAGGATCGGAGATAGAAGTTGATACTGAAGTATTAGAACAATATGGAATGAGGAATATGTTGTAGGTGAACAAGAGTTTATTGATCCCACTGAGGCCATTTGCCTCGTAATGGTTAATATTATGTGCTTATTTTTCAAAAGAAGGAAAAACAATATAGAGAAAAGCAAGTGTCTTAACAAGTCTAGTAGTTCTAATACTTCTGTTTCTATATGCAAATGCAACCTTGTCAAGGCCTAAAGCTAAGATTCATTTTGTGCTAGTTCAACATACAGCAAGCTATGGAGCCGGGTCCTGGCACAAGATTGTGGCATAGCGGAGATCTTCAGGGCATAACGTCACAACTTTTGACTTGGATGCTTCAGGGATCAAACCAAAGCATGTCCACAAAGTCCCACATTTATCTAATTACTTTAGTCTGCTAATGGAGTTAATGGCTTCTCTTCCTGCACATGAAAAATGGTTCTTGTAGGCTTATAGCTTTGGCGGATTCGCCATATCTAGTTAATTCACATATTTGACACATTTATATGGCGATCTCAGTTCTTTCATGGGCGTCCTATTACCAAGCTAGTTTAATTTGACATTTCAATCATTTTTTTTTCAGTTGTTTTTTCCTTTCACTAATATATATAATTTCAGTGTTTATAATTGACATCAATAAACGACCTGTATTTCCTGTAATTTCAGTCCTCCTAATAGGGAGGATTTTTTCAGTTGTTTTTTCCTTTCACTAATATATATAATTTCAGTGTTTATAATTGACATCAATAAACGACCTGTATTTCCTGTAATTTCAGTCCTCCTAATAGGGAGGACACAGTCCCCAGGCTTGCAACAGCCCCTACTACATTGCTTGCCCACTTCCTCAAATAATAGTAAATGTTGGGGTTGCTTCTGGAAGGTTACAGAAACCAAACTCCTCGGATTATAAATCTACCTTGTAATGGTCTTATAAAATGTGCCTTCTTCAAAAGATATGGAGTAAAGCAAGTTTCTAATAGTCCTGATACTTCTCTTGCCATTTGCAAATGCAACATCTTCAGGGCCTAAATGGCCTAAAGCTGCTATCAAGCACTTTGTGCTAGTTCATGGTGCATGCCATGGAGCCTGGTCTCAGTACAAGATTATTGCACTGATAAAATCTTCAGGGCATAATGTCACAGCTGTTGACTTGGGTGCTTCAGGATCAACCCTAAGCATGTCCTCGAAATCCCACATTTATCTGATTACTTTAGTCCACTTGCTAGTCTATGGCTTCTCTTCCAGCAGATGAAAAAGTGATTCTTGTCGGCCATAGCCTTGGTGGACTCACATATCTAAAGCCGTGGAAAGCTTTCCAGACATTCTCAGTTGCTATATTTGTCAATGCTATGATGCCTGGTCCAGCTCATGCAGTCACCATCTATAATGAGGTACCATTTGCGAAATTTAGCCATGAGATGATCTTTATGTTGGCTTACACTTTTTCATGTTTGAAATTATTGTACTTCACTACAGGCATTCAGGGGAGTAATATCTAAACTCGATAATCGTCTTACATTCGATAATGGACCTACCAACTCTCCAACAACCTTCACCTTTGGTCAAAGTATTTGGCGTTATCTTTTATGCACTGAGCCCAATTCAAGTAAGCAAAGCATAGTCAAAATATAAATTGAAATAGCTGAGTGCTGCACGCTTCTTGACAAACTGTCTTTTTTTTCCTTCTGGTGTTAGGACTGGGCACTGGCTACTACAGTAGTAGCGCCAGTTTACTTCATGCTTTGGATGAAATATCACAGATGATTCTTCTCAAGTGAGAAGTATGGATCAAAGAAGAGCCAGACATTGTGGCGACTGAAGATACAGTTCTAAAGAAGGAATTCCCAACAGTCAATGATTGAAAAGAATCCCCCAGATCAAGTGGAAGAGATTTCAGGATCTGATCACATGCCCATGATGTCTAAACCCTTCAACTTTTACTCTTCTTATGCGTATTGCCACGAAATGACAAGCTATCTTATTAGCTTAGCGCAGCTTGTGATTACATATTCATGAATAATGCGTAATTGAGAAACAAATAAGATTAATTTCTTCTTCCCACGCATGAAATTGTTGAATCAGTCTTTTGTTCATTGTGTATAGATTCCTTAGCCTCAACTTACCTTTGACTTACTGAATTGTCGAAGGAACAACATCCACCTAAATAATCATGCACTCAAGATTATATCACACTACTCGAACTCACACGAGCTTCTTTAATGTCAAAATCTTCCTTATATTGGCGGGTCACGGAAAGCTTTCAAGAAAAGATCATTTCAATTGCCCTTTTAAGTCAAGAATGTTCGCTCCAACCCTGAATGTTTCTACCCCCACAAAAGAATTCAAAATTCCTTTCTTGTTTTCATTCTATTGCTTGAACATTTACATTTTAATTTATACAAAGAGGGATACAAAAATTGCAATAATTTCATGAGATTTAAGCACCATGCGCTTATTTTGATTATTCCCCCTCAATTAACAATTTTCTTCTGCTGTATGAAATCACTCGGGCCATATCATCCTCTGTTAGATAACATGTTGTGATAAACTGAGAAATACTGCTAATTGCAGCACAGCATTGAGCTTTTTCATCTACTGTATACCATATATATAATCATCTATGAGTCATAGCTGGACTTCAAATTTCCCCTGTAATTTTATGTCAAGTGGTTGTGAATTTGCTTGAAAAATGTCCTCATTTATCCTGCGTAGGTGTAGAAAATCTTCTGGAAAGACTTTCTCAGAGCAGTCTGTTTTACTTAACTTTAGCCTGAATAATTTAATAACCTATTCTCTTCCTCTAGTTGAGCTACAGAATGATCAAATTAATGTCCAAACTGTATTCATTATAC
This sequence comes from Datura stramonium, assembly GCA_018107945.1. Classification (NCBI taxonomy): domain Eukaryota; kingdom Viridiplantae; phylum Streptophyta; class Magnoliopsida; order Solanales; family Solanaceae; genus Datura; species Datura stramonium. The sequence goes on from JACEIK010002323.1 coordinate 124,377, forward strand.
AAAAAGGAGCATGTTCATATATAAAATGCATGCCCAACAAATAATACTTGGTGGGGTTGTTTCAGCAGGGAAGTATGTTAGAAGGTCAAACAACCTTCAGCATCTATACCGATTGCAATATGTAACCAACGACATCAGGGCCTAAATGGCCTAAAACGTCAAGACTTTGTGCCAGTTCATAAGGCCTGCCGCACGAGCCTGGTCTTAGCCAAGATTGTGGCACTGATAAGATCTCAGTGGTATACGTAACAGCTCTTTGAGCCATGGATCAACCGAAGCAGTTACTTTAGTCCGCTAATGGAGTTCATGTCTTCTTCCTGCACACGAGAAAGCATTTTATAGGACATAGCCTTGGTGAATGTTGATCCAATTTGGCTAGCTCAATCAAAGAAGAATACTGTCTCAATTTGGAGAATATGGTTCATAATAAAATACTTAAATTGTTATTAATTGTATATTAGAAGAAGAGAATTAATACAAACTTTATAACTAGCAAAAAAACAACCATGGGATGCATTCTATCCGTGGAATAATCAAAAGAAAATTCAGCTATATTTGAGGAACCTGGTGACCATCCAGAATTCCAACTGGTTTTAAATCCATGGTTTAGGGTTCAATTAATTAAACTAATATTGACCCTTAGATCTCTAAGGACAGGTAATAAAAATCAGCAAGGTATTGGACGAACTGGAGAAGATCTGGCTTCCGATTCTTACCGACAAGGCGCTTCTACGTACTTTACCAATCATCATATTACAATGTAAGTATTTCCTTCGTGATGTTTTTAACTTGGGTACACCCCTTAAGAAACTATTCATTTCCAAAAGGTAAAATATACTTTTACACATTTATCTTTAATAAATATCTTGAAAAAGATGTAACACTTTAGGATTTTCTTGGTTATAAAACTCTCTCTTTCCTTTCAATAAGAGTAAAATTGGAAGAACATCATTAATGTCTTTTTATTATGTAAAGCAATTCTTATTTTGAAACAAAATTAAAAAACTAAAACACCACTTAATTTGAAACAAAGAAAATATACTATAGGAATAGTTTTAGTTTGTAAGTCAAAACGGTCGTTCAATAGTTAATGGACAAATTAGTATTTCAATTTTTAACTTTTTTGAAGCATTTTTCTCAGAATTGGTGGAGACGTAAGTCTGACAACATGGGGCATAAACTGCTCTACGAATCTTTAAATTTAAATTCTGATCTAAGTTTCTAACATAACTATGAATAGTAAAGTGTAAAAGATATCATGATTTACGTAATGAATTATCCATAATGTCCTAACAACTCAAACATCAAAAGGAAAAAGAAAATAGAAACTGTCATAGGTAGCTCGTGAGAAGTAAATGAATCAAGAAAGATCACTAATACTAGAATTTAATAAATCATTTTCATCATTGAATTCCATTTGAGAGAAACCCAATGTGAATATATTATGTATAATGAACACCTAGCAAAAATTAAGTTGGTTAATCAAAGATTCTTTTGGGGTTAATTACAAGAGACTCCTTTTCTTTTAAAAACTCTATTTTCTCTTTTTCTGTTCATGTTTATAAAACAATTAATTTCATTGATTTATTCAAATCACTTCTTCTTTTTTTATATGATAGCATCTACAGTGGATACACTCAAAGTTTGAAAGAATAAGCTGAATAAAATATTTTGATTCATGTGACTATTATAGACGCACAACTCTAATAAAAGTAAAATGTCTGATATATATAAAAAAAAAAGTTAATTTATTATCTGTAACATCAATCCATCCTTCACACAGAGTCGAATGAAAGGATTAAATGACATCACATGGCTTGATTGCCTAACTTTATTGAGATTTTTGTTCATTTTCTACGTATTGACAAAATATACGAAACAATGTTTGAATTTATATCATATTATTTTTCAATATCTTTCCAAATTTCCTCCATTATTTTTTTCCTCATTATTGCCTTTTGTTCTTTTCCAAAGGGCGGTTTATTTTGTTTTTCTTGTGGAAGATCAAAAAAAGATGGAAGGAAAAAGGAGGAAAATATGGTAGAAGGACCTATGGAAAAGGAGGGAACATATAAATAAAACAACAAAATGAAAACCCTACAAAAACTGTGGAGCAATGGGGCACAGTTTTCAATTAGGACTAAAAAAATGGGGTGAAGAAAGGACAAATCCAAGAAATGTGCTTCATTTTCTCAATGCTGCTACAATCTCTTCCCAAATTGTATTTATCCTATTTTAAAACACAAAAGTCTATATTCAATTGAACAAATTATAAAGAACAAAAAGTTTACTATTGATCTAAGACTGCAGAGAAGGGAAGAAAAGGAGGAAATTGGGGCCAGAAACAATAAAGGGAAAATAATTTTGAATTATTTCCCATGGGAATTCCAACGCGTGTAAGCAGTTGTGTTACATGTCACTGATCGGATGAAAAAATGAAAATATAAGGGTTAGGATGACAATTCGAAACAAATACAAGGATCTCCCGAGCCATATACACAATACCTAGCATGGGGTTACATTTGCGCAATTATCATCGCTTATATATAATTGCCTTTAATGGTTCATAAATGTGCTCACTCTTCCAAAAAGGAAAAGGATATGGAGAAAAGCAAGTTCCTAACGAGTCTAGTAATTCTAATACTTCTGTTGTCATATGTAAATGCAACCATGTCAGTGCCTAAATGGCTCAAATAAAGGTACATTTTGTGCTAGTTCATGGGGCTTGCCACGGAGCTTGGTCTTGGTTCAAGATTGCGGCATCGATAAATGTTCAGGCATAATGTAACAGCTCTGGACTTCATGTCTAGGTCAACCCGAAACAGGTCCTTGAAATCCCACATTTTTCTGATTACTTTAGTCCACTTATGAAGTTCATGGCTTCTCCAGCAGATGAAAAGGGATTCTTGTCGGCCATAGCCTTGGTGGACTCAAGCCATATCTAAAGCCATGGAAAGCTTTCCAAAAAGATTTCAGTTGCTATATTTGTCACTGCCTCTGGATGCCTGGTCCAACTCTCAATGCAGTCACCATCTGCAATGAGGTATCATTCAAATTTAGCCATGAGATGATCTTTATGTTGGCTTACACTTTTCATGTTTGAAATTATTGTACTTCACTACAGGCATTCAGGGGAGTAATATCTAAACTTGATAATCGCCTTACATTCGATAATGGACCTATCAATCCTCCAACAACCTTCTCTTCACCTTGGTCCGAAGTACTTGGCAAGTTATCTTTATCCACTGAGCCCAATTCAAGTAAGCAAAGTGATAGTCATAATATAAATTGAAGAAGGAGTGATGGTACGCTTTGACAAACTGTCTTTTTTTTTTCCTTCTTGGTGTTAGGACTGGGCACTACACAAGGTAGTAAGGCCACGCATTTCTACAGTTTTGATGAAATATCAAAGGAGATGGTTCTTTCAAGTGAGAAGTATGGATCAGTTAGGCGAGCATACATTGTGGCGACTGAAGATAAAGTTCTAAAGAAGGAATTTCAACAGTCAATGATTGAAAAGAATCCCAGATCATGGGAAGAGATTCCAGGATCTGACTACGCCCATGATGTCTAAGCCCCTTCAACTTTTACTCTTCTTATGCGTATTGCCAAGAAATGACAAGCTATCTTATTAGCTTAGCGCAGCTTGTGATTACATATTCATGAATAATGTGTAATTGAAAAAATAAGATTACTCCTTCTTCCCATGCGTGAAATTGTTGAATCAGTCTTTTGTTCATTGTGTATAGATTCCTTAGCCTCAACTTACCTTTTGACTTACTGGTAATCTGTCGAAGAACAACATCCACCTAAATAATCATGCACTCAAGATTATATCACACTACTCGAACTCATACGAGCTTCTTTAATGTCAAAATCTCCTTATTGATGGTCACGAAAGCTTTCAAGAAAAGATCATTTCAATTGCCAGTTTTTTTATTGCTATGAATGTCTAGTCCAACTCTGAACTGTTTCTACCCTCACGAAAGAGTTCGAAATTCCCTTCTTTGTTTTCATTCTATTTGTTGAATATACTGATTTAATTTTATGTAAAAAGGATACAAAAATTGCAGTGATTTCATGGGTACTAAGCACCGTGTGCTTATTTTGATTATTCCCCCTCAATTAACAATTTTTCTTCTGCTGTATGAATAACATATTGAGCTATTTCCATGTATGATACACTGAGAAATACTACTAATTGCAGCAGAGGATTGAGTTTTTTCATCTTCTGTATACCATATAATCATCTATTTGGCACAGCTGACCCCCAAATTTCCACTGTAATTCTATGTCAAATAGTTGTGATCAATTTGTTCCAAAAATGCCTTCATTTTATCCTGCATAGTGTAGAAAATCTTCTGACGACTTCCTGTGAAACCGGGATGATCAATCTGTTTTATGCAACTTTAGCCTGAATAATTTAATAATGGGAAAAAGTTCAAATATGCCACTGAACTTTCAGAAATGGCTCAGTTATGTCACTCGTAGTGCTGGGTGGGCCTGATAAGTAATGAAGGGCTTAGATAATGCCAAGTGGCAAAATCTGGTAGTAGTAGGGTTCCGTTAATAATTAGTGGCAGGAATGAACCAAATGTGTCACGGCAATGACATAAATACCTAACTATTAACGAATAGCATAATGAGTTTTCATTTTTAAAAGTTTGACGGCATATTTAAGCTTTTTCCCTTTAATAATTTATTCTCTTCCTCTAGTTGACTTGGTGAATGATCAGATTAATTTCCACAAACTGTATTCCATATACAAAAAAGAGCATATTCAATATACAATGTGCAACAAAGAATACTTGGCGTGAGGTTGCTTCAGCAGGGAAGTATGTTAGAAGGTCAAACACCTTGGGCATCTATAGTGATTGCCTTATAATTGAGGAAAACAAGATTCTAATAAGTTTAGTACTGAACATGGGAAAATTGGGAAAATTGTCTTTCTCCGCACCGAACACACCCTTAATCTTGATTGTTAGGTGATTGTAGCCATACACATAATACTGATAGCTGATAGTATCTTGTTTATCTGTTTATTCTGAGAAACAGACAAATCTATTTCCTACAAACTTGTTCTCTTTGATTGTTAGGTGGAGGTTGCTTCTGCAGGAAGCAAACAAATAGCAAAGGCCGGCAAACCTATGCTCATATTGTTCAAAGAGGGAAAGATATGGAGAAAAGCAAGTTTCTAATAGTCCTGATACTTCTCTTGCCATTTGCAAATGCAACATCTTCAGGGCCTAAATGGCCTAAAGCTGCTATCAAGCACTTTGTGCTAGTTCATGGTGCATGCCATGGAGCCTGGTCCTGGTACAAGATTATTGCACTGATAAAATCTTCGGGGCATAATGTCACAGCTGTTGACTTGGTGCTTCAGGATCAACCCAAGCATGTCCTCGAAATCCCACATTTATCTGATTACTTCAGTCCGCTAATGGAGTTCATGACTTCTCTTCCTGCACATGAAAAAGTGGTTCTGTAGGCCAGTCGGTGGTTTCGCTGACATCTAGGAGCCCGCGGAAAGCTTCCCCAAAAGATTTCAGCGTTGCTATATTTGTCACTGCTATGATGCCTGGCCTAAACTCGATGCAGTCACCATCTATAATGAGGTACCATTTTCAAATTTAGCCATGAGATGATCTTTATGTTGGCTTACACTTTTTCATGTTTGAAATTATTGTACTTCACTACAGGCATTCAGGGGAGTAATATCTAAACTTGATAATCTGCCTTACATTCGATAATGGACCTACCAATCCTCCAACAACCTTCACCTTTGGTCCAAAGTACTTGGCAAGTTATCTTTATGCACTGAGCCCAATTCAAGTAAGCAAAGCATAGTCAAAATATAAATTGAAATAGCTGAGTGCTGGTACGCTTGACAAACTGTCTTTTTTTTTCCTTCTTGTTGTTAGGACTGGGCACTGGCTACTACAGTAGTAAGGCCAATTTATCTCTACAGTTTGGATGAAATATCGTGAGATTTCATTCTTTCAAGTGAGAAGTATGGATCAGTTACGCGAGCATACATTGTGGCGACTGAAGATACAGTTCTAAAGAAGGAATTTCAACAGTCAATGATTGAAAAGAACTTCAGATCATGGAAGAGGATTTCAGGATCTGATCACATGCCCATGATGTCTAAACCCTTCAACTTTTTACTCTTCTTATGCGTATTGCCACGAAATGACAAGCTATCTTATTAGCTTAGCGCAGCTTGTGATTACATATTCATGAATAATGCGTAATTGAAAAATAATAAGATTACCCTTCTTCCTGTGGTTATGAAATTGTTGAATTAGTCTTTTGTTCATTGTGTATAGATTCCTTAGTCTCAACTTACCTTTGACTTACTGAATTGTCGAAGGAACAACATCCACCTAATAATCATGCACTCAAGATTATATCACACTACTCGAACTCACACGAGCTTCTTTAATGTCAAAATCTTCCTTATATTGGCGGGTCACGGAAAGCTTTCAAGAAAAGATCATTTCAATTGCCGTTTTTGTTACTGCTCCAACCCTGAACGTTTCTACCCCCACAAAAGACCAAAATTCCCTTCTTTGTTTTCATTCTATTGCTTGAACATTTCTGGTTTTAATTTTATACAAAAAGGGATACAAAAATTGCAATAATTTCATGAGATTTAAGCACCATGAGCTTATTTTGATTATTTCCTCAGTTATCAATTTTCTTCTGCTGTATGAATCACGTATTGAGCTATTTCCATGTATGGATACAATTGAGAAATACTACTAATTGCAGCAGAGGATTGAGTTTTTTCATCTTCTGTATACCATATAATCATCTATTTGGCATAGCTGGACTTCAAATTTCCACTGTAATTCTATGTCAGCAGTTGTGACTAATTTGTTCCAAAAATGTCATTTGATCCTGTATAGTGTAGAAACTTCTGAAGATTTCCTCAGAAACCGACGATCAATCTGTTTATGCAACTTTAGCCTGAATAATTTAATAATGGGAAAAGTTCAAATATGCCACCGAACTTTCAGAAATGGCTCAGTTATGCCACTCGTAAAAAGGGTGGGGTCTGGTAAGTAATGAAGGGCTTAGATAATGCCACGTGGCAAAATCTGGTAGTAGTAGGGTTCCACACAATTAGTGACACGAATGAACCAAATGTGTCATAATGACATAAATAAGCCAACCACACCTAATAGCATAATTGAGCCATTTTTAAAAGTTTGACGGCATATTTGAGCTTTTTCCCTTTAATAATTTATTCTCTTCTTCTAGTTGACTTGGTGAATGATCAGATTAATTTCCAGAAACTGTATTCTATATACAAAAAAGAACATATTCAATATAGGCTAATGCAACAAAGAATACTTCATGAGGTTGCTTCAGCAGGAAGTATGTTAGAAGGTCAAACACCTTGGGCATCTATGGTGATTGGGTTTTATAATTGAGGAAAACAAGATTCTAATAAGTTGAGTACTGAACATGTGTGAGTCTGGGAAAAAGTTGTTTTCCTCCACCGAACACACCCTTAATCTTGGATTGTTAGGTGATTGTAGCCATACACATAATACTGATAGCTGATAGTATCTTTGTTTATCTGTTTATTTTCTGAGAAACAGACAAATCTATTTCCTACAAATTTGTTCTCTTGATTGTTAGGTGGAAGCGTTTCTGCAGGAAGTAAACAAATATAAAGGTCAAACCCTATGTGATCATATTGTTCAAAGAGGGGAAAAAGATATGGAGAAAAGCAAGTTTATAATAGTTCTGATACTTCTCTTGCCATAAGTAAACGCAACATCATCAGGGCGTAGTCGGCTTAAAGCTGCTATCAAGCACTTTGTGCTAGTTCATGGTGCATGCCATGGAGCCTGGTCCTGGTACAAGATTATTGCACTGATAAAATCTTCGGGGCATAATGTCACAGCTGTTGACTTGCGTTTAGGGATCAACCCAAGCATGTCCTCGAAATCCCACATTTATCTGATTACTTCAGTCCGCTAATGGAGTTCATGACTTCTCTTCCTGTACATGAAAAGTGGTTCTTGTAGGCTATAGCCTTGGTGGTTTCGCGATATCTAGAGCCATGGAAAGCTTCCAAAAGATTTTAGTTGCTATATTTGTCACAGCTGGAATGCCTGGTCCAACTCTTAATGCAACCACTATCTATAGCAAGGTACCTTTTTGCTAACTACAATCATGAGATGATGATCTCTTATGTTAGCTAAAAATTCTGTTTATTAAGACTGATTTCTTTGAGATCATCCAGGGTAATAGATTATTTTCAGTATCTCAACTTGATAATCGAAGTTACATATGACAATGGACCTAACAATCCTCCAACAACCTTCAACTTTGGTCCAAAGTACTTGGCAAGTAATCTCTATCAGTTGAGCCCAATTCAGGTAAGCAAAGCACCAACAAGATCTAAAAGTGAAATAGCTGAGTTCTGAATTATTCAAATTAGACACTGAATCAAAGTGGAACTTGCTAAATTATGTGTGTGGATGTGTTCTGTTTTCCCTTTTTTGGTGTTAGGATTGGACGTTGGTTACTATGCTAGTAAGGCAACGATATTTATACAGTCTGGAGGACATATCAAAAAGTGATGGTTCTTTCCAAGCAAAAGATATGGATCAGTAAGACGAAAGCTTATTGTGGCTGCTGAAGATAAGCACCGGGGTTATTGAATTCCAACAATGGATGATTGAAAGAAATCCCCTGATGAAGTGGAAGAGATACCGGGTGCTGATCACATGGTCATGATGTCTAGGCCCGTCAACTCTTCTACACTTTTCTCCATTGTTCATGAGTGACAAGCTAGCTTTGACTCTTATACACTGTCATTCCATATTCAAGAATAAAACAGAAATGATAATAATTTGTGAAAATTTCTTTCCTCATTCACACGATATTGCTGGATCGATCTTTGACCTGTTGTGACATGCCCCCAGTGATTCACCCCATGGGAGTCGAGCCATGTATTAAGGGCAAAATGTTGCTTTTAATTCTGAGAGTTATAATGTGCTGTCAAACCGTGTCATTTTCACTTTTTTAAAACATCCAATATGGTCCATAAGATACTAATCATTATGGAAGCTTTATGCTGTTAAATAACCAATTGAATGTAAAGTATGCTTATCATCCAAAAACCACAAAGAGAATATAAATGCTGAAGAATAATGCAACAGATGATAAACTCCCAAACAGATCTCCAAAATTCTTGTTTTCATTCTACTTGCGGAACCTATCCAGTTTTATGAAAGGATACTAATTTTACAGTACATTGATGAGCTTTAGGCACTTTGAAGTCACAAGGGTGACAGAGCCCTCTGCCAGAAAATTGGTACACTCATTATAAAATCTCATGTCTTTGGTTTATCTGTATAGTATATGACATATTCTCCAAAAGTCTATCAGTAATCAGTATGGAAATCTATCTGGCTACAATCTCTAGTCTCAATAATTCAATAAATTATATGATCTTCCTCTACTGACTTAGTGGAGCTTTCATGAAACAACCTTCAATTAAAAAACACAACCCAATACCTGATCGCCACGTGGAGTTTCTTCATCAGAGAAGTAGTAAAAGTCAACTCCTCTAATTCATATGATCCTTCAGGAATGTTCGTCACATGTGCACAACTGCTCATAGTTCAAAAGAAAGGGAAAACTATGGAGAAAAGCAAATATCTGATAAGTTTGATACTTTGCCATATGGAAACGCAACGCCTCTCCAAGCCTAAATGGCCTAAAGCTAGCAAACACTTGTGCTAGTTCACGGGGATGCCATGGAGCCTGGTCTTGGTACAAGATTATGGCATTGATGAGATCTTCCGGCCATAATGTCACAGCTCTTGACTTGGGTGCTTCAGGATCAACCTTAAGCAGGTCCTTGAAATCCCACATTTATCTGATTACTAGTCCGCTAATGGAGTTCATGACTTTCTTCCTGCACATGAACAAGTGGTTTTAGAGGCCATAGCTTTGTGGATTCGCCATATCTAAAGCCATGGAAAGCTTTCCAGAAAAGATTTCTGTTGCTGTATTTGTCACTGCTCTGATGCCTGGTCCAACTCTCAATGCAACCACACTCTTCATTGAGGTATCATTTCGCCAGCTTTAGCATTAAGACAATTTCTTCTGATAATATAACACTTTTCATGTTTCATATTTCATTACAGTCTTCCAGGAATAAATATCAGTTAAACCTCGATAATATTGTTACATATGACAATGGAACTAACAATCCTCCAACAACCTTCAACTTTGGTCCAAAGTACTTGGCAAGTTATCTTTATCGCCTGAGCCCGATTCAGGTAAACAAAGCATAATCAAGATATATATGTGAACTAGCTATAGTTTATTGATCATGCGAATGTCCCAAATTGAATTTTTTTCACAAATACTATCAGTCATTATTTCAAATCAACTGCTCTCAATCCCAAACGGCGGCGTTAGCTATATGACTCATTACATGAATTAGTCAATCAAACTACGCTCTTAATCCCCTATGGAGTCAGCTATATGAATCACATGAATTAATCAACTAATTATGCGTTGATCATGCATTTCTGCTTACTCCTAGATGAACCTACTGAAAATTTCTAATTAGCTTATCTAAGTACAAGTCCATTTTATACACAAACATCATAAGGAAGTTATCAACTGTACATTTCGTTTCCCCTGTCTGGTGTTAGGATTTGGCACTGGTTACTACATTAGTAAGGCCAATATACTTGTACAGCACGGAAGACATATCAAAGGAGATGGTTCTTTCCAGCAAAAGGTATGGATCAGTTAGGCGAGTGTTCATCGTGGCTGCTGAAGATAAAGGTCTGACTAAGGCATTCCAGCTGAGTATGACTGCAAAGAATCCACCGGATGAAGTGAAAGAGATCTCAGGCTCTGATCATACGGTCAGCGATGTCTAAGCCCCTTGAACTTTTACTACTCTTCTGCACATTGCGAACCACTGACAAGCTATTGATAGCTTTACCAACTTGTTCTTTTTTATACCTCAACATACAAACAAGTTGCCCATCTTTTTTACTTTTTCTGTTTCAATTTAAATTTTGTAAAGTTTTTGTGCAGCAAGTTTTTAGGTTTATAATTTAGCATCCGGGGTTCTAGAAAATGGTGCATTAATAAAGTTATAGAACTTTGAAAACTCCTTGCTTAACGCAACTAAGTACAATGAAAATAGGTTCAAATAAGAACAATATCATAAAATTTCAGTCTCTTAAATTATCTCTGACCTACAGATAGAGGTTGAAGTTGCAGTCAAGCTTCTTTTATTAATTTTGTACTGCCTAAATGGTTGTCTATTGCCACAACAATTGACAGAAGCGGATCTAGTTTGTATGACACGTGGGTTCACAGAACCAGTAACTTTTTATCTAGTACCTTGCGTATGTATCAAGATAATTACTAAATATTTAAAATATTTGACTGAAATCAGTTATTATTGTATATCAACTCTAGATTGTTGTAAGAACCAATAAACTTCAAATCTTGAATCCAAGCCTTTGATCATTGATGAACTTTATATGGAGTCCAAAGTAACATTGAATGTCCAGTATCCAATGTTGAGTAGGATAGTTCAAGCTTCAGACTTACGGATCTGGAATTCTGTGAATTATCAATTCTAAGTTCATACCTAAATGTCTTCAATTCAAATTCTTGGATTGGCACCTCAATTTCAGGCTCTATATGATTTTCAACTTCAGTCCACAAGTCTGAATAGTTGATTCTGAAACGGCTAAAATATAAATATTTTGTAATTTTCAGCTATGACTTGAATAGCGGTCCTCCAATAGCTATCCGTACTTGTCCCGCCCAAAGAGAAACTGAAGCCTAACGTAACTTGGTGCAGATAACTAAAGCAGATCTCTTGAAGGCTAATAAAAGACACTTCAATCATTTTTACCTAAATAATACAAATACAAGGTTAATTTCATCTTATAAGATTTTATACTATGTGCTCATAGCTCAAGACTAGGAGAAGAGAAAAAGTTAAGGAAGAAAATCAAGTTTCAAATAAGTTTAGTACTGATAATTTGTTGCCATATGTAATTCACAACATCAGGGCCTAAATGGCCTAAAGCTAACAAGTCACTTTGTGCTAGTTCACGATCACGGGGGAGGCCATGGAGCCTGATCTTGTTACAAGCTTATAGCATTGATGATCTTTCAGGTACAAACGACAGTTATTGACTTGGGTGCCCCCAGGGATCAACCCGAAGCAGGTCCTTGAAATCACAAATTTATCTGACTACTTCAGTCCGCTAACGGAGTTCATGGCTTCTCTTCCTACACATGAAAAAGTGGTTCTGGTAGGCCATAGCTTTGGTGGATTCGCCGTATCTAAAGCCATGGAAAGCTTTCCAGAAAAGATTTCTATTACTGTATTTGTTACGCTCTGATGCCTGGTCCAACTCTCAATGCGACCAGACTCTCTTACGGAGGTATCATTTCGCCAGCTTTAGCATTAAGATAATCTCTTCTGATAGTATAACACTTTTTATGTTTCATATTTCATTACTGTCTTCCAGTGGAATAGCATCTCTCAACTCGTATCTGGTCTCCATCAGGTTTGTATCTTGAGATGTTCAATATATGTGAGAGGATTTGAGAGAGATGAACTCCTTGGACCGCTGGATAGAGCTGGACCGCAGCATTGAAGGTTGACTTCAAGACCAAGGGACCCAAATTCCTTTGACCATCATTTCTGGTTCCTTAGTAGGTTTGTCGGATCATCAAAATAAATGTATAGCACTTCAAAGTCTATACTCCATCAATATGAAATGCCCAACAAAAAATACTTGGTGTAGTGTCGCTTCAGCGAGGAGTAAGTTAGAAGGTCAAACACCTCGAGTATCTTTCATGTTGGCATTATAAAGGTTCATACAATGTGCTCATAGTTCAAAACAAGAGAAAAAGTTAATGGAGAAAAAACAAGTTTCTAAATGTTTAGTACTTTTACTTTTGTTGCCATATGTAGATTCAGCGATACCAGGCCTAATGGCCTAAAACTATCAAGCACTTTGTGCTAGTTCATAAGGTGTCATGGAGCATGGTCTTGGTACAAGCTTTTGCCAAATTAACATCTTCAGGGCATAATGTCACGGACAACTGTCCCAGAGGATCTGCTTCGACAGATAACTACTTTAGTAACCAGTCAAGTCAACTACTATCCGAGAGGATCTGCTTCACTTTTACAGATAACCATTTACCAACCAGTCAAGTCAACGGGTTATTAGGAAGATGAAGTGTGCTGGAGGGTAGGGAGGACACAATGTGAATACTAAATGTGTAACTTGTTTTTCCTATTTCTGTTACATGGTCATTCTTATTTTTTATGGAACGTTTTTTTTAAAAATATTTTTAAAAATTTTGACCAACCTTACATGGGAAAATTGGAAAACATTGTTTTCCTCCAAACGAACACACCCTTAATCTTGACTGTTAGGTGACTGTAGCCATACACATAATACTGATAGGTGATAATATCTCTGTTATCTGTTTATTTCTGAGAAACAGACAACTATTTCTGCCCAAATTTGTTCTCTTGATTGTTAGGTGAGGTTGCTTCTGCAGGGAAGTGAACAAATAGCAAAGTAAAACCAAAATGCTCATATTGTTCAAAGAAGGAAAAAGATATAGGTAGAAAGCAAGTTTATAATAGTCCTGATACTTCTCTGCCATATGTAAATGCAACATCATCAGGGCCTAAATGGGCTAAAGCTAGCCAAACACTTTGGTGCCAGTTCATGGTGCGTGCCATGGAGCCTGGTCCTGGTACAAGATTGTTGCACTGATAAAATCTTCGGGGCATAATGTCACAGCTGTTGACTTGGGTGCTTCAGGGATCAACCCCAAGCGTAATCCTTGAAATCCCACATTTATCTGATTACTTCAGTCCGCTAATGAGTTCATGGCTTTCTCTCGCAGATGAAAAAGTGGTTCTTGTAGGCCATAACCTGGTGGATTCGCGACATTCAGAGCCATGGAAAGCTTCCTCAAAAGATTTTGCTGCTGGTATTTGTCACAGCTGGAATGCCTGGTCCAACTCTTAATGCAACCACTATCTATAGCAAGGTACCTTGCTAACTTTAGATGAGATGATGATCTCTTATGTTACCTAACAATCTTTCTCTCTTATTAAGACTATGATTTCTTTGAGATCATCCAGGTTAATAGATTACTAGCATCTCAACTTGATTATCGGGTTACATACTTCCACTACGGACCTAACGATCCTCCAACAACCTCTTCAACTATGATCCAGTACTGGCAAGTACTCCTATCAGTTGAGCCCAATTCAGGTAAGCAAAGCATCACCAAGATCTAAAAGTGAAATAGCTATGATTTATTGATCGTGCAAATGTCCCAAATGTGAATAGTTTTCACAAATACTATCAGTCATTATTTCAATCAACTATATCTCAATCCTAAAATGTGTGGAGTCAGATATATGAACTCACATCAATTAATCAACCAATTATGCCTCGATCATGTATTTCTGTTTCCTCCTAAATGAACCAGCTACTCTGAAAATTTCACTGGCTTATCTGAGTACACAACATCATAAGGAAGTTATCAAACTGTGTTTTCTTTTCCCCTGTTTGGTGTTAGGATTTGGCACTGGCTACTACATTAGTAAGGCCAATATACTTGTACAGCACGGAAGACATATCAAAGGAGATGGTTCTTTCCAGCAAAAGGTATGGATCAGTTAGGCGAGTGTTCGTCGTGGCGGCTGAAGATAAAATTCTAACAAAGGAATTCCAGCTGAGTATGATTGAAAAGAATCCACCGGATGAAGTAAAAGAGATCTCAGGCTCTGATCACATGGTCATGATGTCTAAGCCTCTTGAACTTTTTACTACTCTTCTGCACATTGCCAACCACTGACAAGCTATATTGATAGCTTTACCAACTTGTGATAACATGACATCAATTACAAAGGTAACCGAAATAATCATAACATTATACTCAATATACAAACAAGTTGCTTTTCTTTTTTCTTTTTTTGTTTCACTTAAATTTTGTGAGTTTTGTGCAGCAAAGTTTTTAGGCTTATCATTTAGCATCCGGGAGTTCTAGCAATGGTGCATTAACAAAGTTATAGAACTTTTCAAAAGTTCCTGCTTAGGGCAACCAAGTACAATGAAAATAGGTTCAAATAAGAACAATATCATAAAATTTCAGTCTCTTAAATTCATTCTGACCTACAGATAGAGGTTGAAGTTGTAGCTGCTTCTTTTATTAATTTTTATTGCGTAAATGTCTATTGCCACAACCATTGACAGGGGCGGATCTAGTTTGTATGACACGTTAGTTCACTTGAACCCAGTAACTTTTATCTGTCCTTGGTTATGTATCAAGCAGTTTACTAAACATCTATAAATATTTGACTATGTAGACTCACTATTGTATATCAACTCGAGATTGTTGTAGGAACCTATAAACTTCAAATCTTGAATCTGCCTTTAACTATTGAGGAACTTTATAGAGTCCGGCAACACTGAATGTCCAATATCCAATGTTGAGTGATAAATGTGTCTTTTTGTGAAATAGTACCTATCAAAACAACGAAATCAATGGAGACATAAGTCCATAGGTGGAAAGGAATAAAAATTGTGATAAATAAAGTGCAACGGCGATTAATGTAGTCGTTACCATCAGACATTCAGGCCTAACTTCAGACCTGAATGTATGTCTGAAGTTGGATCTCTCATTCAAACTGAAGTTGAAACTCAGATATACGAGTCTGAAGAAGGTATAGTTCAAGCTTCAGACTTATGGATCTGGAATTCGGGGACTACCAATCTTAAGTTAGTACTAAATGTCTTGAATTCAAATTTTTTGGCTTGGCAATCCCCAATTTCAGACTCTATATGATTTTCAGCTTCAGTCTCATATAAAAATATTTTGTATTTGCCATGACTTGAATAGGGATCCTATCCGTGCACTGCCGCACAAAGACAAATTGAAAGCCTAACGAACTTGGGCGCAAGATAACGAAATGCGCAAAGCAGATCTCTTGAAGACTAATAAAAGACACTTCAATCATTTTCACTTAGTGAAATATCACGAGAGAGGGAGAAAATTGAGCAAAAGACACTTCAATCATTTTCATTTACATCTGACATTGTTAAACTTAATGTGTGTATATATAACATATCATGTCTAGACAAACTTCTTAACCCCACGTAAACCTTGACCTAGTGAAATGTTGAATCTAAGAACAAAATACAAAATTCACTTAAATAATTATGGGCCAAGGGTTAATTTATCTTCACCTTTATAAGATTTCTTATAACATCTGCTCATAGCTCAAGACTAGAGAAGAGAAAAAAGCAGAAGAAAATCAAGTTTCAAATAAGTTTAGTACTGTTAATTTTGCTTTTGCCATATGTAAATTCAACAACATCAGGGCCTAAAATGGCCTAAAGCTAACAAGCACTTTGTGTTAGTTCATGGGGATGCCATGTGGAGCCTGGTCTTGGTACAAGATTGTAGCACTGATGAAATCTTTCAGGGCATAACGTCACAGCTATTGACTTGGGTGCTTCAGGATCAACCCGGCTAAGGTCCTTGAAATCCCACGTTTATCTGATTACTTTAGTCCATTAATGGAGTTCATGGCTTCTCTTCCGGCAGATCAAAAAGTGGTTCTGGTAGGCCATAGCTTTGGTGGACTCGCGATATCTAAAGCCATGGAAAGCTTTCCTGAAAAGATTTCAGTTGCTGTATTTTTCGCTGCTCTAATGCCTGGTCCAACTCTCAATGCAACTACACTCTACAATTAAGGTATTACTTTATTATTTTGCTCCAATTTAGCCGCAACTATTTCTCCTTACAAACTACTATCAATATTTTGTTACAGGTTAGCAGCGGAATAGTATCTCAAATTGGTAATCGCATTACATTTGATACTATCTAATAACTCCAACAACTCACCCTTGGTCCGAAGAACTTAGCAAGTTATCTTTATCAGCTGAGCCCGATTCAGGTAGCCTAAGTATAATCAAGATTTAAATATGTTGCGTGGTATTTGGGCAATTGTCATCTTAGTTTGCGATTGCTAGGGTCCAAAATACATTTCTTCCAAATGAGACAGTGAAGTCTGGTATGAATCCTCTGCACAAACAAACATACAAATATTCAACAAGACTAAAGAAGAATCCGGAACTTACCTAGCTAGGAACAAATCCAATTTAGAAACAATAAATATAAGGAACTTATCAAATTGTGTTTTATTTTCCCCTGTTTGGTGATAAGGATTTGGCGCTGGCTACAACATTAGTAAGGCTAATATACTTATATTGGAAAGTCCGGAAGATGTATCAAAGGAGATAGTTCCTTCCAAGCAAAAGGTATGGATCAGTTAGGGCGAGTGTTCGTCGGGGCTGCTGAAGATAAAATTCTAATGAAGGAATTCCAACAGTGGATGATTGAAAAGAATCCACCAGATGAAGTGGAAGAGATCTCAGGCTCTGATCACATGGCCATGATGTCTAAACCTCTTCAACTTTTCACTCTTCTTCTGCGCATTGCCAAAATGTGACGAGCTTTCTTAATTAGTCACCCTAGTTTGTCATTAATTACATTAACCACAATAAAAGCTTATTTTTAGAATAATTAAACACACAAAGAAGCCTATGACATTAATATCATATCATATCATCATATATCATCCTATTCATATAGAAAGAATACCTAAACTCAATTGAGCTTTACGTGTTTTTCAAATCCCTCCTACAATTAACAATAGTCTTAATTAACGTTTTGAATTTATCTATTTTATAGTTTTTAACCCCCTATGTTAATGATGTGGTAAAGAGAGTGGAAGATGAAAAACAAAATAAAATACAAAAATCAACTCTATATTATTTATTTTAATGGTGTGTTTCTATTTCAGACCAATTTTAAAAAATTGACTTAACTCTATCATTCTAGCAAAATAAATTTACTTTTTTAAAAAATTAATGAAGCATCAATCAGGCATCTTTTTTTTTTGATGAAATGTTATTTATTTCAATTGTCGATTCTCGTTTCAGGCCTACATCAACTAAAAAAACTTTGAGTTTCATTATTTTTATTCACATAAAAAAATAATTTAACCCCAACAATGGAGTTGTAAATTGTGTAATTTTTATTTCTTTTTAAGATGCATAACTATTTATTTTTTTCAGGCTAAATTTATAACAAGAAATTAAACTCTATTAGACTCCTTATTTTTAGTAAAAATAAAAAATTTAGCAAAATAATCCAATGAAGCTCAACTATATAATTTTTATACTATATTATAAGTGGAAAGCCTTTGAATTACCAAAATATTCATAAAATATTGATAGACTTTAATATCCTTAGAAAATTAAATAATACCTTTAAAATTAGTATACGACATATGAAAGCAACAAGGTTAGTCATGGAATTTTAAATTTGGTCTTAGAATTATTAGAACATGCATTTATTGAAGATACGAGGAAATGAGATCTTTTTGGTTTACAAACTAAATAGAAGAAATGATTTTTCAGATC
Source organism: Datura stramonium (assembly GCA_018107945.1). Lineage (NCBI taxonomy): Eukaryota > Viridiplantae > Streptophyta > Magnoliopsida > Solanales > Solanaceae > Datura > Datura stramonium. Next base: position 142,919 of record JACEIK010002323.1, read on the forward strand.
TCTTATATGGGAAATTGAGGATCTCTTGTAAAAAGGTCATAAAACAAAAATATATATATAAAAAAATTGTAAGTGGCCTAAAACTATTTTAAAATTTTCATTAGTTGATTCATTTTTATGTTTTATTACGATTACAATTTTTATAGGTGAAAAGGAAACATATATGATTCAACATATAACCGTTTACGTCTAAAGAAGTAATGTTATTTGTATATGTGGATGGAGTATCAAATGATATTTTGATCGCTTTAATTATATTTATTTAACTATTTTCAAAAAATTTGTTCCTCGTCATTTTTATCAATGTTTTATATATTTTTAAATTTAAATTTTATTATGATTGTGAATATTGTTAAATTAAAGTGTTAATATCTTTACTCGGTCGATAAAATATTGATCTAAAAAAGTGAAATAATTGAAATTCTTGTTAAAGTTCCAAATTGAAAAGCTCACAAAGCTTTCAGTAGGAATAACTGAATATTCATTATTATTTTTAATTCGTATAGTGTTTACAATAAAAAGTAATTACTATTACTTTCACCATGTGTTTATAGGAAACGAAGTTGAAGATATTAATGATATAATTATTACTTTGCTACAAGTTTTGTTCTAAACTCAAATACTTAAGAATGTTTATGCATTTTACGTAATAAATTTTAATTTTCTATAAGATAAGTAATAATGATGCTATATCACACGGGTTCAAAATCTAATCATTATATACACATTAAAAAAATTGAAATGACTTTTATTGATTTTCAACAAAAAAAAAAAGAAAAAATCGATGAATTCCTTGTACTCACCTTAGCTCCGCACCTGCTCACCGGAAAGTCAAAATTTCAGCGCCAGAAAATGACTTCCTCTTCCTGAAAATCGCTTGCAACTGAGTCGGACTGCTTAATTTTAGATGAGATGGCCACCGACGTATAGCATCCCAACTAAAAATACCAAGCAGGATGAACAATAGCTAAAGGGGAAATAAGATGTCTTTGTTTGGGAGTAGAAGAGAACAATGATTGTCTTGGTGGAAAATCTTTTTGATTGGAACAATTGTAACAATTACGAGCATCATGATTATTTTTAAATTACACATGAGGCTTAGACTGACGATAATTGGATCGAGAGAAAAGGAATGCAAAACATGTTGAGATATCAATTCCTCATTCTTGTTTATTAAGTATTCCTTTATAAAAATAAGTATAGGAATATATCTGTTAAATTAATCTGCACCCAGACCAACCAGCAATAAATTATACCTCAAAGTCTTAATGCTTAATTAATTTAAATCAACAACTATCAACAAATGTGTGATGTTTAATTTCTGGAAAGGAACATATCAACAGACATATGATGTTTCTTTGGAATAATGATTGGAACTCTACATAATGACAGAATATTCTATATTCCTTTGTGCTACAAATATTATATTACAGTCTGGAAAATATATATGAATTCTTTTGTGTTTCATTTACAAGTAAAATCTTGTTAGGATAAGGTGATTTTCTATATATACATAAATAATGGCAAGGGATAATAATATTTTTGATTCCTAAATTCTACTTTTAATGCTTGTAATCTTATAACCTAACATGATATTTAATGTTCAATAAATTAAAATTGTTTTGCCTCAAATATTAAGTAATAGTACCAATTTAATATATTATATAAATAATTAAATGGTGAAATCGTTAAAAATATAAGATGAATTTACAATTTTTAGTTAAAATTATTACTTGTCTATGAGAATAAATCAAATATAATATTGAGCACATCTTTTAGTCCACTTACTTGTCAAAGTGAGCATCTTTGGTCCAATTAACAAATAGGCTTAAAAATGACAGTGACACAACAAAATTAACCGAACTTTTTAACCAACTGAAAACCCGATTGGCTCAACGTGTTTGATCCCAATCTTAAAAATAAAATCGATCGAACTTGATCGTTTTTTAACCAGAAAATTAAAAGAAAACGACTAAGACTGATTTGGTTCGCTTTGGTTTATTAAAAATCTGATCGGAGTTTTGAAAAAAACAAAACGAGTAGGGTGGGTTTTTCATTTTTTTTTTTAATTAAATACCAAATTTGACCGAGACTCCAACCGGTTATACTAAATATATTTTCGAGGAATATTTAAACAATCGAGCTTGGATCATTTTTGGCCCAAAAAACTCAAACGAACTCAATTGATTTTATTAATTAAATTTGTTTAAAAGTAGGATCAAACTGATCGGGTCGATAGATTCATAAGCTGCTGATTTTTTATTGATCGATTATTGCCGCACTTTTAATAGTATTTTTCAAAAGAGTCGCCGTCTAAGTTCATTCTGTTATTTGGACCAAATGTGCTCCACTTTAGCAAATTTAAGAAACTAAAAATGCTCAAAATTATATTTGGAAGACTAAAACAGATTTACTCCCAGGAATAAGAGATAATAATTTTAACTAAAAACCTCAATAAATTGGTGAATATTTACAAATAAAAGGATAAAATTATATAATCCTTTTATGTTTAATCAAATATTATAAAAAATTAAATAAATAATCGAGGAATCAGTACTATTAATTCTCATGCAAAAATCATTCAAAACATAAATCTCCTCAAACTGAAGAAAAGTATTAAAGACGTTTTTTTCTTTTTCCTCTTTTGTCTCAATAGATGAGAATCAGAAAATTACATTGTACTAGTTTAAACAACTGATTTTAGATATATGAAACTTTAAGTCTGTTTGATCTAACTTATTGTTTTTGATTTATGTTAGTTTAATAATTATATTATTCAATTAATCTATTACTTTTTTATCATATTAATTTTCTTTTCAAGTTTACAGGTGTCCTCCAGTGATAATCATTTGTTACTCTGAGAAAAGACATCATCAGCAATTTAAATGATATATAAGAACATAAACGAATATAATCCATAATTTAGACCAAGTTCAATATTAAAAGAAAATAAAAATAATCGAAAATTATTAAAGAATATCACAGCCAATTTCGCCAGGGCTGGCATGCAGAAAATAGATCAAGTGGATAAAAGTCAGAAAACATGCTGATCACATGTTTTCGAGTATTTACAATAAAATAAGCATTAAATGTTAATCATGTTTGATTTAATTTATGCATAATGTTGTAACCATGTCCAGGTGTACTATTTAATTAAATATTGAAAATCTGAAAATATCATCTATCTGTTCAAAGTTTAATTATTATTTTCCCCCCCTTTCTCCTTCATCAATATTCGATTATCTCTTCCCTTGAACAAGGAAAGACGAATCCACATGATGTTTGACATTAGTATTTTTTATTTTATTTTTTCCAATATCTTCCAACATTATTGAAGAATATATATATATATATATGATAATTTTCCCTTATGTAGACTTGTTCAACTCTTTGAAATTAGGTTTAATAGCATTTTGGTCCATAAAGTTATCAGTAAATTATAATTTTAACTTGCGATATTGAAATGTGCACATTTGATTCATATTTTAGAATAATCACATATTTTCTGTAATAATATTAATTAATTGTTTTACTATTTTAATATTATATATTATGTTAAATATTTAAAAATATAAAACACTAAATAAGAAATTAAAAAAACAAAAAAAACATGTAATTTAATTAAAATACAAAAATAAACACATAATTAAAAATTTTAATTAATTATAACTTAAATATGTTAAAGTTATATATCATAAGAATCGTAATCAAAAATTTATTCATAACTGAGGAACCAAAAATATTGTTATCCCTTGAAATTAACATTTTCCTTTCAAGGGAAAACAAAGGCTTTATTTCTTCTTTTCTAATGCAAACTGAATTATGTATGTTTTAAAGTATAATTGCTTTTTCTAATCACAACTTTAATTCTTAATTGAAGTGTTATAAAAGCCAAATTTAGTTTTACCTAAAATCTATTTACGCATAATTTTAAAAAATTTTCAAAAATAATTTTTACTATTTCTATAATTTTGACACAGAATTTTCTCATTTCTTTTTCTACTAAATATCTAAATAAAGATGACAATATATTTTTTTCGATAAGTTCAATAGAGGACACAATTAAATTAATTTTAGAATATCCAAAATTTTGCTACACTATAATTTTGACAATGTGCAACATTAGAGTAAATTTGATCATAATTTTTCTTTTCTTTTTCTGCTTATTTTTTTCATAAAGATGATTTGATATTTAAGTTTAGGTATTATCTTGGCTAGACATGTATCCACCAACAACCCCAAAGCTGATTTATTACTAAGTTTTATTTTTGTTTTTGCTTTTTTGGAGTTCTTTAATTTTCAAGTGAAAGGAAGAAAAGCTATTGTACAATTTTCAATTTCTTATTTGTTTATGCAGGGATAAGAGGGTTAGTTCTTAAGCCATGCATCTACCAACAACCTTAATCACTAAATTGGTCGACTAGTTATTTAATTAAATGATAGGAATATCAAAAGAACATATCAACCGACAACAATAATTAGGATTCGACAACATTTTATCCAGTTTTTTTTAAGAACGTTAAAACACATTCTAATTTTTCTTGGATTTCTAATTTTAGGAAGTATTTGCTATTACGACTCATAATATACTGTAAATAATACTTACATTCAAGAAATATATCTGCATATATAGTACAGACGAAAAGCTAGATTTTATGTTTTCTCATGTCCCAAACAGGGGCAAATCTACAGAGTCAGAGGAATCGAACCCAGTAACTGTTATATATTGAGTTAATTCATTAAATATATAAACATTACTTGTTGGAAACCCAGTTACAAATTAAGTTTTTGATTGAGCGGTGAAAATAGAATCTGCTTGAGCTTTGTTGTTCTCCTTCCGTTCCCATTGATCACTTACAATAAAGTTTTAAAATAAATCGAGACGGTTATAATCTCATAAACTTGACCTCAATTCAACTCTGTCCGAAAAGAACTGTACAATAATTTTTCTTGTAGTAATTCGTTGGAATCTTGTCATCCATATTAAAGGTTGATCAACCAAACTTTCTTTTTTTCCAGCTGTGTTCTTCAGTTGGTAATGAATTCTGAAACAAGAAATTAAGCTGCTACTAATTAATAATAAGTTGGCAATAAATTACATTAAATAAAAATAAATAAACCAAAATTACAAAAAAAATAAATAAAAGGACATGCAATGAAACTATAAGTCCTTAAACACCACTCTCCCAAGGAAGCTTCCCTTCTTGAAGCTGATTTTACAATTTACAAAGGCTTCTCCCAGCAAGAGGATAAAAATAAAAATAAAAACTCAAAATGCAGCTGCTATGTATCTGACATGTATTAATTCCTTCCTATGCAAGCCAAAATAATTAGTTTGAACCAGTAGATCTCGAATAGAAAAAATTTATGAAGAAGGCCGATGTAGGGCGTCGTAGCAACATAGTTCCTTGTCGGCGGAAGATAAATCATTTTGCGAGATGACAGTACCAACTGCTTCTATAAAAACCAGCAACGAATTGGAACACCACCACCATCTAATGCATATTTCAACCTTTGAATCACCATATATATATAATTATTGTCGAACTCAGAATGTATAAATTCTTTGTCTCCTATTTCTATTTTCCGCGTATCTACTTTCTTTATTCCAATTCACTACTCACTTATTTATAGTTTTCAATCGATTTTGAAAAAACAAATAAAATCTTTAATTAAATCTGGCTGAAACCCCCAAGAGACAGGGGAATATAAAATTAAAAATAACTAGTACTTGTAGCAATAATGACATAGGAATTTTTTCACTTTTAGTTCCTCAAATAATTAAGATATTTTGATTTTGGTCCTTATAGTTTTTTATTATTAAGCGTATTTAACTTTTATTTAATTAAAATATGTACTTTTAATTTGGTTCATCTACTTGTGCGTCTTCACAAATTTATTGAGCTGTTAAGTGCTAAATCAGTGAATTACTAACGTGGTATGTTAAATTTATATTGTTACTTCATATTCAATTTGAAGGTAATAAGGATAAGTACACATATTAGTAAGTTAGGGGTTAAATGTGCTTAGTTCAATTAATATTATAAAGATCAAAATCATAATATATCAATAATTAAGGGATCAAATGTGCAATTCTAATATATATATCACAGACAAGTTTGGAAGGATATAGATTTGATTGAGAGATGAGATTTGAATGGTTTTCAACTGGTGGGTGAATGAGATTGAGACAATTTTCTATTATTTTTACATATTGACAATCTTATCCATGTATCATGTTGGCATTGAAATAACATATTATAAATCAACTTAGAATTAAAAGGCTTTTTTATTAGAAAAAATCAGCCGTATATACATCAATAGTAAATTATGTTAAATAATGAAATTAATTGATAATTTTAATTTTGGACAATGAAATATTATAGATGCCTACCAGTAGCCCTCCCCCCTCAGTATGTTAAGAGGCTTAATTATACATATATAGAGACGGGGTGGATTCAGGAGTTAAATTTGAAGATTTTAATATTTATATTCTTAATTATTAATGAATCAATTGTAGTTATGTAATTGTTTGTTTAGAATTTGAGATGTTTAATTTAAATTTTTTGTGATTCACACACACATATGTATATATATTTATGATCTGTGTATATATAAATAATATATTCAGTTTAACCGTATAATCATTAGATTAGGAGAAGATTCTCAATGATTGAGTTAGGTAGTTGACAAGCTTAGTGATTAATGTTCATCTAATCTGAGCCTTTAAGAATTAACTACATGTTGGCATTAGTTTGCTATTTTTTGGTGAAGAGTATACTGTAATTGTAGACTGCTTGAATAGTTTTTTCTAAAATCCCATTAAAATTATTTCTCTGTTTTTATATGTAATCAATTACAAAATATTTAAAATTATTTAGATATGAATAGAAGTTAATTAAGAAATAAAAGAAATGCTAATCATGTCTATCTACACTATAAAATGTTGCAACTACTAAATAGCTAGTAATATTATTTAAATTACTAATGGAAAAATGTGAACTAATGTAGATTATTTTACCTCAATTATCATTTGTCTGTTCAAAGTTTGAAACTATTTGAATTTTTTTTATCTTTTCTTCTTTTTCCCTTCACATTGAGTATTCAAAAATCATGCTGCCTTTAGAGTAAATTTCATAAGTGGTTATTCAAATATTTTGTGTTTATTATCAAAGTTACTATTTTTTATTCTCGTTACATAAAAATTATTTAATTTTACTTTATCTTTCATAAAAGTAAATTTGATTAAAACTCAACTTAAAACGTGAGAGAAAATAACAAAAATATCCCTTATATTTGAAGATAGTTCAAAATAGTCACTTCAATATTCTTTTGAGTAGTTTAGGTACTTTAAATTTGTTAAGTGTGAGCATATTTGGTCTCCAATAAATATTAACAAACTCTGATTGCTAAATTTTACATAAATGTGAGCAAAAAATAATACGGACTCACATTTAGAGGTGTTTTCTTTGTAATCTTCGCTTTTTTTTAGTTTCCTTTGCAGAATTTGATGTAACTTTGTAGGTGTAATTTGTCTATATTTGTGAATAATTTCATAAACTTCTCCCAAGCATTAAGCTCATAACATTGACTCCCATGTGACACATCATACCACACTTACTTTGGTTATTGATTTCTTTTATAACAATTCCTTTAGAATATTCATCACTAAAGCAAAAATGTATACGCAAACTTACTTTTTCACTAATACTATTTTGTTTAATTAGTTTATAAAACATGTTTTATTAGTTTCCGCCACTTTATTTATTTATTTTACTTACTTTAATTTTTCAATAAACGAACAATATGAAGAGCAGGTATTTGGTTTCTTCACTGTTGATGAACATGAATTTTAAGGTATTGATTGTACAAATTTAAAGAAAATGGAGTATTTCATTTGAAATCAATTCTTTTATAAAAATAATTGAAACATCAAGAGTGAAACACTGTGTATAAATTTTTAAAATTTTTTAACACATTATTTTCAACTTTCAACAAATCTTTTCAACTGCGTCCTCACCTCTCCAAAATTCACGTCCTGGGTAATCCTAAACTTAACTATAATAAGTAACTTATTTTGTTCTTTTATTATTGTAATAATTCTTATTTACTAAAAATATTATAGTTTAGCTCACATATTCAATGTGTTAATAATATTATTCATAAAAATAATTTAAAAAACTATATCTATTTACTTAATAAATATACCGGGATAGTATGAAAAAAATAATATTATGTTAAAAGAAAAGAAAAAGATGTCTAGAGATTAATTTAAAAAATAGTATATTAGTAAAGGATAAGTAAGTGAAAATATAAATATTTTACGTTAGCGATGATTTTATTTTTTTTTGAAATTTGTGTTAAATTTAATAGGTAGAGTTTACTAACATATAGCCAAAAAGACCCTTTTTTCAGCAAAATAATGGACCAAAAATCCTCAAAAAGTATATTTTAAAGGACCATTTTGAACTTACCTATGCTTACAAAAGGATATTTTTATTTTTTTCTCTTACATTTTAGATATGATTTTAATCAAATTTTTTCATAGTTACTTTTGTGAAATATGATGCAAAATCAAATAATTTTTGCATAACAAAACAAAAAATACATCTTTAAATAATAAACACAAAATAAATAACCACCCATAATCTCTCTTTCTTTTTCTTTACCAATGCAAGCGAATATCAACAACAGCGACTGCAACATGTTTTTCATAATGAATTTGAATTTCGTCAATTGCAATTCTTATGTGTGTGGAGCTAGAACGGTGGAATGCTAGGGGTTCATCTAAATGTTTTTATCGAAAAATTATATATTATATTTATAAAAAATTGCAAATTATATTATATTTTTTATGTGTTAATTTTTTGATGAAAATTTAACTATGATTGTTAATTGAAATTGATAATAAAAACGGATTGTTTTACCAAATATATATATTGTCAGAGAAGTATAGCTCGGCTGTATCCCTACAATTTTGGATACATGGGCCCTCCATCAGTTCTTCTTCATCTATATACAGTAAGTACTACAATATTAAGCCTTGTGAGGAAGACATGAATCATATGGCAAACTCTGATCTTAGATCTGAATATTTGTAAAAATTGCATGTGGATTTGTTAAAAATAATGTGCAGTTAAATTTTTTCTATATCAGTGTTGTTTGTTTTAATATTCTGGACTGTTACAGTATCATAAAAAATATGCATTATAAGTGTTAATACGAAGAATCAATTTATCGAAAACATGATTAATATACTAAAATATTATTATAAAAATTAATTATTATAAAGAGGTCTGATTTTATTGAACAAATATGAGGCATAAAGATTCAAACATTTGTCCAAAATCTCACTTAGCAGCATGAGCTAGAAGGAGATGAAAATCTTGATACACACTCAGTAGTGTACCTCCATATATAGTAAACGGTGGCCATCCAAATATTTTCACGAAAATTATGTTACATATATAAAAATTATATGAAATATATAAAATAAAAATTATTCTTAAATTTTTGAATACACTCTATTATACATTGTTGGATCAAAATAATAAGATGTTTTGCATAAGCAAAAAATGACAAATCTTGAACAAATTAGATAAACCGTACAACAAATAGAATATACCAAAAGATGCGTCATCTTTTAATAATATAATTTGATCAATCGATCTATATATACAAAAATTAATATAAAAAATATAAAATTATTAAAAGAATAATTTTTGTTTAAACTAATACTATTTTGATGACTATATTGTAAACCCTATTCTTAATTAAATAAGAGAGTTAAACGAATTACTCAGCTTCACATGCAACATTAAAAACCCACTATTTTGGTACACCATAATTTTGAAATTTTAATCAAACTTTCGTTTTTTTTTCATCTTTTCTGCTCAATTTCTCATAAAGCTAATTTGGTATGAAAATATTGACAAAAATCATTTTCTTAAATCGAAAATCTAGTTATTCACTTATCTTTTGCGTTACTTCACTTAAAAAATCACTCATGCCGGAAAATAATATATCCCAAAACTCAAAATCATTCCAGATGGTGCATAAGGAATTCTAACAACAAATTAAGCTGGTGAGAATATTAGTAATCAAATCAGTTGCCAATATATACAATAAGCTCACGACAAATTACATTAAATATAAATAATTTACCCAAAAGTACTTTACAAAAAATAGAAAGAACTAAAATGAAGTTGTCATGCTCCTTGCATGCATTAAACTATAAGACTAATCAGATCAGTAAATCTCGAATATATATTGAAATTCATTTTATGGAAAAAGGCCGATGTAGGGCGTTATGGCATCATAGTTCCTGTTGTTGGCCGGAGATGAATCACCATTTTGTGAGATTACAGTACCAACTGCTTCTACAAACACAATAACAAACTCAAACACCAATTTCACCATTCCTATGCACGTTTCCAACCTCTGAATCACCATTATTAATTACTGTATTCTTCTATATATCTTCTTTGATTTATTTTTCGCGTTTTTGTTTTCTCTTTTGTCAAATTCCAGAACCCTAGTTCTATTTATAGTTTCCAGCCAGCCATGACTTGAAGAACAAATAAATTCTTCAGCTAAATTTGGCTTTGAAACCTCAAGAGACGGAAAATCTATATATAGTGTACTATTTATAGAAATAGTGACATGGAACATCTTTCTCTCTCTCTCTCAAATAATACATAGGAAAAATATTTTCAGTTTTAGTCCTTTGAATTTTTTTTATAAATTTTAATATTGGTTCTTATAATTTTTGTTTAAGCGTATTTGACTTTTAATTGCTTAAAGTGTGTAGCTTTTGATTCATCTATTTTTCTTTTTAAACCTAAATCCATTCACTCAGCCTCTTTACCTCATCAAAATAAAATTAAAACTTATCGTGGTGATAGAGGATTTGGCAAGATACATTTGTGGAGGGGGACTAAGTTAATCATTAAATGTTGATGCTTAGTCAGAGTAATATTATAAAGATTAAAATCATAATTATCAAAAGTTAAGGGATCAAAAGTGTAATTATTCTACTATGGTATATATCAAGGACAAGTTTGGAAGATATACACATATTGACGAATGTAATAGCTTGTGGCCTCTATGAGATTTAGACCACCCTTTACTATTATTGTAAACAACCTTATCCATCTATCATATTGGCAATAAAATAACAACATGTGATATTTTTTTTGATTCAATTCGTTTGTTTTATTTTGATTTTAATTTATTTTTAAGAATGTATTTTTTTTTTGTAATTTAATATTTTTAATAATTTTTTATATGAAATATTTAAGATCGTAAAATTAAAAGTATTTTGATATATTTTTATATCTTAATTTAAAATTATAAAATTTAAAATTTATTATATTAAACTTTGTGCCGTGTTAAAATTCAAATAAACAAATTTAAACGAAAGTAATAAGCAAACGTCGCATCACAAGGAAATAAAAGGGTTTTTTTTGATAAATACAAATAATTAGCCGTACACACATCAAGGTTAAATAATGAAACAGCACTTCGTTATATATATATATGTATGATTAGATTAAATTAGCAGAAGATCCTCACTACCGAGTTAGCTAGTTGACAAGCTTAGTGATTAATTTTCACCTAATCTGAGCTTAAATTCACGTTGGCATTGTTTAAGTACTTTTTTTTTTGGTGTGGAGGCATTTATCTGGATATACTATGTCTCTTCAGAGGTTGCAAGTGCTTTTGAGGCAATTCTTAGACACAATTTGATCTTTAGAATCTTTTAGATTAATACTGATCATTAATTTGGTGAATGGGAAAGGAGATTAATTTTACTACTCCCTCTCGTTTTGGGCTTAATTGTTAGGATAAGATTTTGCACATTCATTAAGAAAATATTAATAGGGATGATAGTTTGACTACTCATAACCCTATCAATGTTTGAAAACATACACAATAACTCTTTTCACATTTTAGATTGACTTTAAGTATTAAGAGTATAGTTGGAAACAATTGTCAATTATCTCCCAAATTTTAAAACTAACAAATATTTTTAAAATAATAATATTAGTTTTCTAACATTTGAGGGTGAATGTTTTTAAGGGGGGAGAATGTTTCATCCCTTGCACCTAGAAATTGTAGTAAGAATTAAAGAAGATGACTAAAAAGGAAAGGGAAAGTTCTCTATATATATATAAAAATTAACTTAAGATATAATTAATGAAATTTTATACGGTATAACAAAGCTAGTGGTATGCATTTATTATTAGCATTTATGGTCAGTTAGTTATGGGTTAGAGTTTTGTAGGTATTAGTACGTGAATTAGTTATGAGAGAATTTTGTAATATTTTATGCAGGTATTAGTAATTCATGTATTAGTTATGAGGATTATTTATAGGATTTATAGTTATTGAAATTACATTACATGAAATATTAATTATTAAATATTTAATTTTAATTAAATTACATGTTTTTTTTGTTTTTTTAATTGTTTGTTTGTGTTTGTTTTTGGTTTTTTAATTTTATAATTTTATAAGTTTTTTTTTTTTTTAATTTATGAGTCAATTCCCCTCATGTTCCAAAGCTTATTTTAAGTTTAATAATTTTTTTAGTTTAAAATTTATGTACTCACATATCGAATTGAAAGATTTGAAAAGCAAATTGATAGGGTACATGTAATTTTATTATTTTAATCCATGTATAACTAATACCCACATAACTTATTCCACATTCTACCGCGCATGAAATAATACATAGATTCTCATAGTTATGTAAGTTTTAGTTATGTAGAATTACTAAAACACGACTCAAACACAACATAAATTAATACATGAATAATTTATACAATATTTTAAACCTACCAACCAAACAAGGTATAAAATCAATAAATGAATAACTTTTATTCTATTTAGAAACCAAACATGATATTAAATTTAATACATGAATAACTGTTTATATATATATTAATTTGGGCCTTATATAGTAACCAAACGGTTCCTTAGTATTTAAAATAATTACTATTTATAGTTATACCCTTTGTATATAATAGCAAAAAGAAGTCTTCATCTCTCTCTATCTTGCCCCCTCTCTCTCTTTCTGATTTTTTTTTTATTTTTCGATTGTATTTTGAAGGAGAAATTTTTCGCAAATATCTGTATTTCTGTATTTTAGCTTTGACTTTTCACTTCCAAAATTCTTTTTGCGTATATAAATGATATAAGAGCGAATGAATAAAAATGAAATTAGAGGGAATGCGATAAGTGATACAAGAGCTAATAAGTACAAATGAAATTAGAGCGAATGAATACAGTCCTCAGATCTTTTGTTGTTTATATCCTTGTATACATTCTCGGATTCATGTATTCATCGATTAATAAATGCATGCAATCTATCGTGGATTGTATCCATCAAGATTATATGCATTGATACAACTATTAACGTGAATGAATACAAGTGATATAAAAAGGTAATAGTTAATATAATAGAGCGAATGAATACAAGTAATATAAAAACGAATGAATACAAGCTAAATTAGAGAGCGAATAAATATAGTATCCTGTATTTTTTGTTGTTTGTATCTTGATATATACTTAAACCCGTATTCGTATGAATACAACAAATACAATCACCAAGAGGAAGACCTGAGAGAGATAAAGAAGGGGAGAGGGAGAGAGAATAGAGCGGGGAGAAAGGTGAATAGAAAGGAGTATGGTGAGCAAGAGAGGAGAATTGAAACAAATTGTGAAGATCTCAAACAGTTGCTATGAATGTTAAATATCTAAAACTATAACTACTAATCATGATAATTATAGTTTAATTAGCTGAAAATAGACATGAATTCCTTTTTAGGAGGATCAGGAATTTAACTTGACCCTGTGAGCTTCCGCCAGTTATTTTTTGAGAAGACTTCCTTTAGTAAATATGTGACTTTTCTATATAATTTCATTAATTTGAGTGGCTATTTTAAATATAATCTCATATTAGTAAAAGGGGGAATTGCTCCATCAGACTCTTTGTTTCATCTGCAACTTTCAGAGAAAGCCAGAATTTTGTTATTGTTTGGAGTATTTAGTTGAATTTTTTTTTAAAAATATTTTTAATTTTTTTAATTTTTTTAATTTTTTTAATTTTTTTAATTTTTTTATATATATATATATAATACAATAATTGACATCGAAATAATTGAGAAATTGCAAAACAAACATTGATTCACAATTTAAAACTTAGGGTCATTTGGTAGGCTGTGTTAATTCTTGAAATAGTCAGCAGATTAAAATTTAGTCCAGTTAATACATTGTTTGGTTACTCAATTCAACCTAATACATGAATTACTTATACACCATATGGTGTATTATTTTATACTAAGAAAAAGGACAACTAATCCCTGAATTAGACCTATAAATGACTAGACTGGTTAGCCCATATAATTGGGTTAGTAGATGGATCTTAGAGTTTTAGGTGATCTCATTGGTCAGATTTTAGGTAGTCCTAGTCCTAGCGAGCATTCAGATTTTATATCTCTACGGGTACTGTGATTTTATAAGAATCATACCCCAAGGAGCATTAGATTTTAGTTTATGCCTATATAGGCACCCTTCCCCATTCTATAATCAGATTCAATTCTCAGTTAGCCTTTTGATTCTTTTCTTTCTTGTTCTTCAATAAAACCCTTGTTATATATCAACATAGACTACCCCTCAATCACTTTTACTAAATTTCTTTACACAAATATTCAAGGGTACAATTGTAAACAAAAATTCTTGTAGGGCTCGAATCAACATAATACATGGTATATCTAGTTTTAACGTAATAAACCAACACTGACAAAAATATTCCTGCATTACTACTTCTTTTATAAACAATCTCTGCATTACTTATTTTCATATCAAATGACCTCAATGTTTGGTAAAACTGGATGTCCAAAACCATTTAAGATGCACGTACATATTGTAACGCAAAATTTAGTGTAGAATTATTAGCAAGTGCATATCTTTTCTTTGCTTTCTTTTTTATATGTCATAATTATTTTACGATCAGTCTTCAATGCACAATTATCAAATCGTAAAATCAACAATTACTCAACCATTAAATGTCACCAGTCGTCACCAAAACAACTGCCAAATTGCGATAAATGAAAATTTTCAGAGGTTTTATATATGCACTTAGCATAATCTTGTTAATACTTTGATTTAGAGATGTTTTTATTCCTTAATATTTTAGTTAAAATATTCTTATTGTTAATGTTAATATTTTGATTTAAAATATTTCTATTGCTAATTAATAATTACTGTCTCACAAAGTCTCTACTATTATTTTGGGCCGATTTTTTTAAAAATAAATATATTATTATTTTTTATTTTAAACGATATTCTTTCCTATTAAAAATATTACTAATAGTGCATTAACATATGTTTGTTCATACTTCTCCATTTCAAAATAAGCGGTGTTTTTAGCTCGGGCACACTCTTAAAAAAGCTACTTATTTCTAAAGTAAGATATATTTTTATTAACTTCTCTCAATAAACACTTTGAAAAAGATGTAGCTTTTTAATATTTTTTTTTTGTTATGTAAAATCTCTTTATTTAAATAAGGACAAAATTGAAAGAATATCACTAATATCTTCTTGACAATGTGAAATACTATTTATCTAAAATAAAATAAATTTACTAAAATATCACTTATTTTAAAACGGAAGAAAGTATATAAACTAGTAACTAATTACACTAATTATTTAGCTAGCTAGCTATGCTGAATCTTTACTATTATTATAAATAACCTTATTCATCATCACGTTGGTAATAAAATAACGACATCTGATAATTTTTTTCAAATTCAATTTATTTATTTTATTCTAATTTTTAATTTATTTTAAAAAGAAATGTATTTTTTTTTTTTTATAACTCAATATTTTTTACTTTTTACATAATATATTTAAGATTATGAATTAAAGACATTCTTAATTTAAGAATATTCAAAGTTTTAATCATCCTAAATCAAAACGAATGAACAAATTAAAACGGAGGGAGAAAGCAAATGCATCATTATGGAAATAAAGGGGTTGCTTGATAGATACAAAAATTAGCCGTACACTGATCAACGCTAATAATGAATCAGTACTTTGTAATTATATGTATTTATTAGATTAAATTAGTAGAAGATTCTCACTAATTGAGTTGGCTAGTTGACAAGTTTAGTGATTAATTTTCATATGAGGTTTTAGAATTAACTACATGTTGGCATTAGTTTGGGTTATTTCTTTTGGTGAAGCATACTTCCTGTAATTGTGGATATACTATTATGTCTCTTCAGTGGTTGCAAGTGCTTTGAGGCAATTTTTAAGACAAGTAATTTGATCTTTAGAATCTTTTTAGATTAATTAATACTGATCATTAACTAAGGTAAAAGGGAAAAGGGGATTAATGTACTGCTTCATTCCTTGCATCTAGAAATTAGAAGAATTTAAGAAGATCACTGAAAGGAACATATTTGATCTCCCGGGCTCAAAATATTTATATTGTTAACCAATATACATATTTATACACGAATTTATTATATATTATTTGTTGGCTATTTTTTTTTGACATATTTTTAGACAAAAATTTTGTGGCGGAAATAATATCAGAAGTTGAAATTAATCTAAACATTAAATAATGCAAAGCGCCCAAATCATTTAATAATCAAATAAGAAACAAAACAATAATACAAGGGAAGACTATTTCTTTTTAACTCTTATAAACTAAAGATATACTTGTAACGTAAAGACAACGAATTTTTCTTCTAACCAATGAATGACAAATTCACTTATAAAACCCACTTTTCACTTCCTTCCACTTTTTAACTCTAACACCTTTGCAATATGGACTTACTATATACAACTTTGAGAGAAAGCCAGAATTTTGTTAGGCGCCGTTTGGAGAATATACATTTAGTTTGAAAAAACCAACCTAAATGGGTATTTGCAATTGAAATTGAGAGCATTTGGTCCAGTTATGTCCAGGAAGGAACAAATGAACACAACTCAAACATTAATTAATGATGAGAAGCTCACGACAAATGACACTAGATAAAAAATAATTAACTAAGAAATTACAATACACTAGAAAAGGAAAAGGAAAAGAAACTAAACTCTTAACTTAACACTCTTATTTCCCAACACAGCTGTTTTTACATTTTACAAAATATTAACGACGTAGTAATTAAGCTTATGAAATTTGAATTAATCGGAGCAGCAACAAAATTTATGGAAGAAGAATGGGACGTAGGGTGTTTGAGCAACATAGTTCCTAAGCCGTTGGGTGAGACGAGATTACAGTGCACTAACTGCTTCTACAAAAACACCAACGAACTCAAACATCAATTTACCATTCCAATCAAATACTTCCAACCTTTTTTGAATCATAATTTCTTTTTCTTTTCCTTGTACGTCTTATAATTTAGTACCCCTCTCCTATTTATATCTTTGGCATGATTTAGAAAAGCTTTAGCTAAATATGACTTTTGAAAACCCCCTCAAGAGACGGGGATATTATATTAAAAATAATAATGGCATGGAACAACAACCGTTGCACGGTTTCAACTTGCAGGCTGGACAACCTATCCATCTATATCGTGTTGGCATTGAAATAACGACGTTGCTAGTATTACAAGCACGAAAAACCAAAGTGCTTTGATTAGAAAAATTAGCCGTACGTACACGCATCAACATCGTTGGTCTGTTTTAAAAATTATGAAATTTGCTTTATTATGTGTTTTAGGACAATACAATATTTTCGGAGAAACGGATTCGTAATTTATTCCTCTCATCATTGGATAAGTAGAAGATTCTCATTGATTGCTTAGCTAGCTAGTGATTAATCATTTACCTAAATCTGAGTTTTTAATTTTGACATTGTTTGGTTACTTTTGGTGAAGAGGCACTAACATACTATTATGTTGTCTCTTCAGAGGTTGCAAGTGCTTTGACCCAATTTTTTACTTTACCTAAGTAATTAATATAATATAATTGATGTTCAAGAGAAATTGACATCAACCAACTTAAAAACCTAAAAGAATTAATCATTTTTGGTTTAAAACCAACCATTGGGGAGTTCCATGTCTCTTGGTCCGACCTGCTAATTCGGCCAAATATGTTTGTTATAAAAGCATGAATATTCGTCACTTTTATAAATAAATAATAACATCAGTAACACCTATACAATATAGCCAAAACATTTAGTGGCTTTTCTTGTTTCTTTTAAGGAGTTTTATGACATTGCTGTCTAGCTATGAATTAAAAAAACATTATAGTGTTGTAATTATATGGAAAAGTGGATATATTTTGATAGTAGTAAGTGAGAAAAGTGTCATAGTGACAATGAAATACTGAGTTTTATAGAACTTGATGATGTAATGAATGACTTTGACATTTTAAAACTTCAAAAGCATAAACAGGATAAGATCAGCCAACAAATTTAAACTTGATTCTTTTTCCTTGGATACTTTTAATTTTTTAAGAATATTTTGTAGCTTTGTTCAAATTTAAAATAGAGAATTTCTAGAAGACATTGGTTAGGAGTTAATTAGGTACGAAGAAACAGCTCCTTTGTAGAAGGAGTAAATTTCACGGATAGCCATATTTATTACTCAAAAAGTTATTTTCTTGATTTGTTATATAAAAATTATTTAATTTTATTTTATTTTTTATAAAAGTAATTTTGACAAAATTTAATTAAAAACTTACCTAAAATGAGCTCTTATGTTTGAATGTAGCAGTTTTAAAACTTTAAACTTGCCAAATGTGAGCACATTTGGTCTCCATCAAATACTTAAGTTAATTTTATAGAACTATGAAAAACATATTTAATATGAAACTCACATTTAGATGCTTCTTTGCACTTTTAACTTTTTTAGTTTATTGCAGGATTTGATGTAACATTTAGGTGTAATTTACACTACTTTCAGAATAATTTTATAGACATCTCCCAAGTTTCGGTTAATAACGCTTGACTCCATATGACATATGATACAACACTTACTTTGGCTATTTTTGTCTTGTAATAATTCCTTATGTATTTATCACTAATGCAAAAATATATACTCTAAATTCTATTTTTCCATACTAATACTATTTTGGTTTAATTAATTTTATAAACATGTTAATTAGTTTTCGCCGTTGTTTATACTATTCACTATTATTGCTCAATAAAATGAAGAGTAGGTGTTTCCTCTTTATTGTTGTTGGACACAAATTTAAAGGTATCGATATAATAAATCCTAATAAAAATGAGGTTTAGATAGAATCAATTTATTTATGAAATGAAATATCAAAAGTGAAACACGTGTATACATTTTTTTTTTTTTTTTTTAAAAATTTTCAGCATGATATCATTTTTTAATTTTTAACAAATTTTTTCAGGTTCTAATCAATCGAATTTCTCCAAAATCTCCCATCCAAAACTTTTTAGATTTTTTAATTTAATAATAAATAACTTTATTTATTTAAAAAAATTATAACTTTTATTTACTAAAAATAATATAGTTTAGGTCGCATATTCAATGTGTTGATACTAACGCTTACGTTAAACTATTATATAAATAATTTAAAAATTTATATTTATTTACTTAATAAATGTATAGATAGAATGAACAAAATAAAATTATGTTAAAAAGAAAAGAAAATGTTTAAAAATTAATTAAATAAAATAATATATTGGTAAAAGATAAGTAAGGAAATGTAAATATTTACATTAATAATAAATAGATTTAAAGATTTTATTTATTTATTTATTTATTTTTACTTTTTGTTCAATTTTCGTTAAATTTATTAGGTAGAGTTTGATAAATATATGAAATAAAAAGGCTCATTTTTTAGTAAAATAGTGGACCAAAATGTTCAAAAATATATTCTGAAGAGACCCATTTTATACCTACTCCTTAAACATAAGGGATATTTTTCTTATTTTCCTCACATTTTGGGTAAGCTTTTAACTAAAATTTTGAAAAAGTTACTTTTGTGAAATATGAGGCAAAGTTAAATGATTTTTGTGTAATAAAACAAAGAATAATGATTTTTGAGTAATAAACTCAAAATTGGATGACCACCCATGAAATTTACTCTTTATAGAAGTGTTTTCGTGAAAAATATATTTTAGCAAAATAATAATAATAATAATAAATAAATAAATAAATAAATATATATATATATATATATATATATATATATATTAATTATTATTATATATAATCAATTCGAACAATAGAAAGAAAAGGGTATAAGGATGGTAGAGAAATTCAGCTACGAAGGGTGTAGGGGCGAATTCAACTCTTCTAGCAAGGGCTTTGGAAACTTAGTAAGAATATTAAAAATTTTATTAAAAAATTATAAAATTCAAAAACATGATTTAAAATATAAAACATAAAAAAAATAAAAAAAATAAAATATTAAAATTTATAAATTTTAAATTTTGAATCCACATGTAGCGAGGTTGGGGATCAACTCATTGGAACCGCTTATAACACCACTTCACGCATGCGTTTCATTTTCTTCGATCTTCTTGATTGCTTTTTATGAAGTCGCGACTCTGGAGCCGTGAGGATGCATGGTAACATTAGGAAAATACTTAGCAAACATTTGCTCATAGATTTTTAAATACTTTTGGCAAGTCAAATTTGGCTGAAGATTTGGGTGAAATTTTACCATGTGTTTGATCATAATTTTTGAGAAATATATTTCACTTTTTTAAGAAGTATAATTTGTAGCAATAAGTTCTAAAAACTATTAAAAATACCCATAGAAATGCTTCTTATATCAAGAGACATATTAAAATGTGATCTCGGATTTTTCTGTTTTCTACTACATTACCATTATAAAAGTCAAATAACAACAAACACATCATAAACAAAAATACAATACAGTTGAGTGAGTCCTTCATGGTGCGCTTCTGCTTGTCAAGTTTTTACACATCCTTGCTATAGGTCCCAATTTGACTTCTTCAGGACAATATTGAGAAATGGATCCAGATGAAATTTGTTAGTTGCGTTCATAATATTAATTTCAATTTATTAGTTTATTTTATTGGTTTATTTATTTAATTCTAGATTAATTATTTCCATTATTTGGTCGACTATTGAATATTATCTATAAATCTTAAATTAAATCTGAAAGTTGAAATTTGTTTTAAATAGGATTAAATAAACCAATGTTTTAATCCCGGACATCAGGGAATAGATCTGCAATTAAGAAAGATATACTTAAGTTGTCTTGCTTGATTAATTTATAGGAAGTTGTAAATGCACTTCGTTTAGGATTCACGACCATGTTTATAGGCGTGAAAGTAATTTGAACAGGTGATTGAAGACTCGAAAAGATCTTAGTTGTAGTATTAACTATATTAATCAGTAAACTAAATAAATTAAGAAGTTGAATCAATTGAAGAATAACATAACGTGATTAGATAGCCCTAACCCTAGATCGATTTCATTCATCGATAACATAAAACTCACTATTTCTTGATTGAAGTTCATTAATTAATATTATAATATTAAAAAATGTTAAATTATAAAATTAACTAAGACAAATGCAAGCTTGATTTGGTTGAAATTGAAAAGAATTTATAAGTTAAAAAAAAAATTAATCATAAGTCCATATGGGTATTATATCCGACTCTCAAGTTAGCAAGGCATTACTTGGCGATCACATACAATTGTGTGTACTTTTGGAGCAACACTAAACTCCACCTATCAACTTCGGAATACTAGACATTCTTCCCCCTTCCCTCTCTCCTTTATTTAATGCAATTTCTATTTTATTCTTAACATTTTTAGTTATCATTTATGCAATATCTTTCTATATTATATATAATATTTTATTTTTTAATCTTAATATTTTAATTATATCAATGGGTGATCTACGTTTACAAGCCCGCATGTGCACCTATATCCCCTCGAACGGTTGGAGCATAGACAGCCTGTATGTGGGAACCACGGCTAAAATAAGTTATATCAGTGCACATGGTGTTTAAATTTTGAATTCGCTCCTTAATCATATATATTAAATACTTATATAAATATATATATGTGTAAAATAAATTATTTAAAATTTATATCCAAAATGAGTTATGAAATTGAATTGAGTGTAGTTGGGAGGAAGAGATATTACTCAATTTCTTGCATTGGCTAAATAAGAGAAAATGGAGGCGAATGAAGAAAGAAGTGTTACCTACTGCCTGGAGAACAATGATCTATCATACATGATAAATAAGGAATTGGAGGATTTTTAGAGGAGCAAATGTGAATACCAATTTTGTAGTTACACAAATACAGAAAGAGGTAAATGATAGATTAACAGTTTTGCAGCAAATAAAAAAGGCTCAAAGATGTAAATTTTTGTTTTATAAGTCATGTGATTAGGTAAAGAAATGTAGTAGGCAGAGCAAATGTTATGGTTTTTATAGATAAGAATGTTGAATGCCTGTGTGACCATACAACTGCAAGAGGGATGTAGTCTTGGATACTTTTAGGTATATTGTGGTATTGTTTTAATGTCTACGTTAATATTTTATTTATTATCAAAAAGGAAAAAAAAGTTTAAAAATTTATTATAAAATTAAAGATACGTTCATGATTTGTATAACATAAAAAACTTTAGGTAAATACGAGTTTTGGAAACCCACAAGAGGGGATTATATTAAAAGGAAAAAAAAAAATACAATTAGCAACAATGGCAAGGAACAACTGTTGTCTTTTATTTGTATTATATTTTGTCTCCTAAATGATATAGAAGGAGTGCCAAGACCCTTTCTGTTCTATTTTTATAAATTGACATCCTTATCTATCTATCGTGTTGCCAATAAATTATCAATATATTAAACTAACGTACGTAGTATTACTAGGACGAAAAATTTAAAAAAAGTGCTTTTTTTATTATAAAAATTAGACGTATACACATCAATTTTGGTCTATATGTTAAATAATGAAATTGATTGTTAATTAGTAGAATGTGTTTTATGACAATGTGTGGAATGTTATAAGCTGCGATCGATCAGAATTTAAATTTAATGAGTTTAAATTTTTATATTTTTTATCAGTAATTATTAATTTTTCCAAATATGGGTTCAGAACTTGATACTTATTAAAACTAAAGTGCATCTGAATCTCGTTCATTAGATTATTAGTAGAAGATTCTCATTGATCGAGTTAGCTAGTTGACAAGTTCAGTGATTAATCTTCACCTAATCTAATGAGATTTTAGTTTTAAAACTAAATATATACTATTAATTATGTCGTCTTCAGTGGTTGCTAGTGCTTTAACGCAATTTTTTACAACACTTTATTTGATCTCTAGAATCTTTTTAGATTAATATTGTTCATTAACTAATTAAGATTAAATGGAAATGGGAGATTAATATAATTAATGCATCATCCTTTAATTTGCACCTAGCTAGGATGTTCAAGAGAAATGAAAAAACAAACAAGCTCAAGAAATTGACATCTAACCTCAGGATTTGTCCTGAATTTCTATCTTAATTGGCTTTTACATTATAATTGTGTTTTACTTCAAAAAAATTTTCTTGGTAGATAAGATTTTCTTTGTGGATAAGGACTCTACCACAACTATCATTTTCTTGTAAGACAAGTTTTGGACTTTTATAAATAGAAGATTTTTTTTCTTCTTATACATAACACAATAACATCCGCAATGTAGTCGATCAACAAATTTTGTTTAGGGGTGATCATTCTCTCAATAGCTTTTATGTTTTATATTAGTTTTCAATATGTAGATCAACTGATCAAATCATATTAAATTATTATGTTTTTTTTTTTATAGTTTTGTTTGTCGTCTGACTTATCGTCATCAAGGTTTGCAATTATTAGTTTCCGCATGATGCCCTGCTATTTCGATCCCAACACTTTACAAGCTATTTTTCATTTTATTTCTTCAATTTTGGTCTAATTTGATTTAGGATATAAGGGCCATGAGAAAGTGGAAAAATGCTTTCGTGAGATGCAACTAAATTTTATATTTGTTAAATCTCCTAATTTATAGTATTAGTATTATGTAGAACAATTCAGCTAGATGTCATAAGTTGCAGACTGCATTTCCAAATGACCATATGAGTAGAAAGGAAGTAACTTTGCAGTAAAATTGGTACTGTTTTGTAAAAATAGAGCTTTTTTTTTTTTTTCCACTAAAAATTTGTATAAATCAAAATAGGGTAGTAACAGTTGGACGAAATAAAATGATTTATAGATGTGAATTCCAAACACTGAAATTACAAGTAAAACTGAGATGGCATCAGATATGTGAATTGGCAATACGCAGAAGTGTAGTAAAAAGTTGTTGGGGCTTAGACATCATGACCATGTGATCTGAGCCTGAGATCACTTCCACTTCATCTGGCGGATTCTTTCCAATCATCCACCGTTGAAATTCTATATTCAGGGCTTTACTTTCAGCAGCAACAATGAACACTCGCTTAACTGATCCATACCTTTTCCTTGAAACAAGTATCTCTTTAGAAATATCTTCCACATGATATAAAAATAGTGGCCTTACTAGTTTTATCGCCAGCTTCAAATCCTAACACCAAGAATTCATTCTCATCACCAGAATAACAGCAGATCACTTATTAGCTATTTCAATTACAACAATTATGATTTTCTTACCTTAATTGGGCTCAGCTGGTAAAGATTAGTTTCCAAGTACTTGGGACCTAGGATGAGGGTGGTTGGAGGATTCGCAGGTCCATTGTCATATGTAACGCGATTATCAAGTTCAGGTATTACTGCACCGCATGTCTATAATGAAGTATGTTTAGTTTTATACATAACAGATCATCTCATGGCTAAAGTAATTATATTGGGATCAATATGAAAAATTGGTACCTCAGTGTAGACGGTGTTTGCATTGAAAGTTGGACCAGGCATTAGAGCGGCGACAAATACAGCAGTTGAAATCTTTTCTGGGAAGGTTTCCATGGCTTTAGAAATGGCGAGTCCACCAAAGCTATGGCCTACCAGAACTACATCTTTTTTATCAGCGGGAAGTGAAGCCATGAACTCCATTAGAGGACTCAAGTAATCAGAATAACTTGAGATTTCGAGGGCTTTTTTTGAGTTGATTCCTGAAACACCCATGTCAAGAGCTGTGACATTATGCCCTGCAGATCTCATCAAGTCTACAATCTTATACCAGGACCAGGCTCCATGGCATCCCGTATGAACTAGCACAAAGTGCTTCTTAGCTTTACGCTCTGACAAGATAGCATCTGCATATGACAACACAAGTATTAGCACCACTTCAGCAAATCAACGTGAACTTTGTGTTATAAAACATGATTTTACCACTCATTTTTCACCGAATCAATTCACCGAAAAAATGCATGGTGGAAAATAGATTTTCACTGAAATAGTGAAAAACTTCATAATTTTTCCATATGAAAATACTATTATTTTTTCTTTTCCTACTGATATCAATGAAAATAGCCACTTAATATTTTTCAGTGGAAAATTTCAATAGAAAAATAGTGATTTTTTAGTAGCGTAGAACTACTAGACTTGTTATATAGAACTAGCACAAACTTCTTCTTCGTATCTTTTTTTTTTTTTTTAATTGAAAGCTTGTAGCCAACTTTTGATTTGGAAATCTTAAAGAGCAGCATTGCAGGCAGAGGACAAATTAAGCTTCACCTATGGCTTGTGATGATGGGGTTTTCAATGAGCTAACAATATTTGGAGTGCACATGGGGTTATTTGCCTTTTGACCTCCAAATGAGTTGTTGAATCCATTAATGTACTTCACTTTGGTTGTTCTTTCCTCGGAAAACATCCTTGTACCTCCAATAGCTGCTGAGCTTACTATTGCTGCAGAGGATATTGCCATTATATTGTTGTCTCACCACTAACCTATACAAATTTAGAGCTAAAAGATGGTTTGAGGAGTGATCTATGTTTAATATTGGATCATGAGGCATCTTATATCTCATCAACTTATAAAACTGAGCAGGAAATTGGATGTCCATTTGTCCAAATTAAATTAGATAAAGAATTCTTTAATTTGACCTTTCTTTTATTTAAAAATATCTTATCCCCTCTGTCAAACACATGATCATGCATGATGCACCCAACCTAATTTGATATTTCTATTCATTTTCTTTCCTTTGTAATTTGTGTCTTTAATAAATATCCTTTTTTCCTTTTCTTTTTTGATTCGTTCAATGTTAGACTCATAAATATTTACAAAATAATACTAGTTTTTAAAAATTAAATTGTTTATATCATAAACGTAATCAGTGTTTGACGGAAAATTAATTGTTTCAAATAAATTTAAAGTTTGAAATTTTTGAAGTAGTTCTCTATGAAGGTATTTATGTAATTTAAGTTTTAAATTTTGAAGTTTCTTACTTTGCTTTAAATTTGAAGTTTCTTACTTTTAATATAATATATATTAAAAAAATATTGTTGAGATTATAATCCAAAAAAGGTAACAATTTCAGAAATTAAATTTGAAAATAAAATAAAAATCAAAAGCATTGTAAAGTTACTTCCACTCATATGGTCATTTAAAAATACTGGAACATGTGATCCACATGTTTTCCATAAATTGGCGTTATCTATATATAATCCTGATATTCTTCAATAATCCAATCCCATGTGAAACAATTTGCAACCTTTTCTTTTATAACATTCAAATTGGTGTAAATTATCAACAGCATATTCGTGTCTATCTTTTTTTTTTTTTTGTTTAATTGAGGTTAGGAATCTCGGTAATTAAACCTTCATAAATAATTTTTTTTTTACACGAGCAGGTGTCTTTTATAGGTAAATTCTTAAGTATATTTTTATTTTTTCAATATTTAATTTATAAATAAGATAAATAATAGTACTCTACAAACTATATTTATTCTTCTAATCAAATTATGAGATTGTTTACCAAAAATACAAAGGATTTCCATTCCACGTTTATGCATATACATTATATTGGTTAAATTCAAATTAAAATTGCCGACGAACTAAATTACTAGAATTTTCCGTTGACCACATATTCATTCTGTTCTTATCACTATTTGCTATTATTAATCCTTTTAATAACCTTAGCAGCAACAGCAAAGGGGTTTAGACATCATGGTCGTGTCATCACTTCCACTTCATGTGGTGGATCATCCACTGTTGAAATTCTTTATTCAGAGCTTTATTTTCAGCAGCAACAATGAACACTCGCCTAATTGATCCATACCTTTCTTTTGGAAGGACTATCTCTTTAGAAACTTCTTTCTCATGATATAAATATAGTGGCTTTACTAGTTTTGTGGCCATCATCAAATCCTAACACCAAAAAAAAAAATCTCTAATATTTTTTTTTGGCGAAAGAAGTCACTTTAGCTAGCTAGGACCAAAAGAACAGAACTTATTGGTTATTTCAATTACAATACTATGATTTGCTTACCTTAACTGGGCTCAGGAGGTAAAGATTAGTTTCCATGAACTTCAGAAGTTGGGAATATATGAAAAAATGGTACCTCAGTGTAGACAGTGCTTGCATTGAGAGTTGGACCCGGCATTAGGGAAGTGAGAAATACAGCAGCTGAAATCTTTTCCGGAAAGCTTTCCATGGCTTTAGAAATTGCGAGTTCACCAAAGCTATGGCCTACAAGAACTGCATTTTTGTTATCAGCAGGAAGTGAAGCCATAAACTCCATTAGCGGACTCAAGTAATCAGAATAACTTGATATTTCGAGGGCCTTTTTTGCGTTGATTCCTGAAACACCCAAGTCAATTGCTGTGACATTATGCCCTGAAGATCTCATCAAGTCTACAATCTTATACCAGGACCAGGCTCCATGGCATCCCGTATGAACTAGCACAAAGTGCTTCTTAGCTTTACTCCCTGACAAGATAGCATCAGCATATGGCAACACAAGTATTAGAACTACTAGACTTGTTAGGAACTTATTGCTTTTTTCATATATATATATATTTTCCGTTTTTTGAAAGCTTGTAGCCAACTTGTGCATCTTAAAAGGGAATTGACAAATATGTTTGGACATGTTTTAATGTATTTGGGATATCGATCTGTTGACAATGTTTGAGCATTTTAATCAATTTGAAGTGTTGTAATATTATTTTTCTCTCAAACAGTTTAGTAGAGAGATAATAACATATGTTTGATTATGAGGCATCTTATAGATCATCAACTTGTAAAACTGCCAAGGAAATGGACAGTTTTCATAAATGTTGTCTCACCACCAACCAATAATTTGGATACGCTGTTCTAGCTATAGTTCGTTTAATTACGATTCATAATAATTGATATAATTTTTTAAAATTCACGTTTAATCAGTAATATAGTTCGCTCTGTATAATTCAATTTGTATCAGTAATATAATAATTTGTTGTATTTGTTCGCTCAATTTAATTGGATACATTGTATCTATTCATTCAATATAATTGTATCAATATTTTTTCAATTTTTATGATACACTGATTTCAAGGGTCGTCGCTTTGTATCAATATATTTTTAATTTTTTTTTAGTACATGCATCATGTATGTATCTGTGTATCACTTATTGTCTCTTTGATACCAATTACTACGGAAAGATTGTGGATTAACTAGCACACAATCACGCATAAAGCAAATAGAGAAGAAAAATAACACAATAATTTAACGAGGTTCGACTAATTTAGTAGAAGTGTAAGTCAGGCAAAATTTATTGGAGACCAAATTCATCACTTATGTCTATTTAGTTGTCAAGTCTATTAATTAGTATCAAAGATAAGGTAATTGGTTCGATTTCCAAGAGTAACATGTTGCATGAGGCAGACTTTGAGAGGGCGATTGTTAGACAACGCCAACATCCTGCCTATGGCTGGGCGCACAAAAGACTGGGGTAGCTCGGGTCAAAGTTATGATTGAACATGATGCTTGTTTGATGGGCTTAGTTAAGAAAATAAAGTTATGCACTTAATATCAGTTATTACTTTTGGCATAAAGGTAAACTCTTAATCCTCAGTCTATGTAGCTGCGTCACTCAACATGAATTGAGTGATTAAAATAATAATAATATTTGAAGTTGAAAAGTGATATCTGAAAGTTAAAGGGATAACTAAGGTCCAAAGCACTTCCATCAACTAGTTTACAAAATATGTACAAAATGTATATAGGTTATGTATATTTATACTAAATGTACATATACTTTACAAAATCAATGTATACATTGTCTATATTTTGGCTATATGGATAAATTAACTTATCAAACAATATATATTCATAACTTTTTAAAGTTAAAATTATATTTCAACATGTATTTTACTTGAAAAAGAAGTTTGAATGAGGTTGGGAAACTTTTTTTTTTTTTTTTTTGAAAAACTGCCGATAATTAAACTGCCGATAATTTTGAAATATTCATCCTAAAAAAAATTAGCCAAAAGTATTTTAATATATTCTTCCAAACAACGTTTCCAAAATATTTTTTGGAAAAAAAATCATGTCCAGATGGCCTTTCTCCCTATGTTTATTTTTCCAATATTTGTGCTAATAATAAAAATCCCTATTATATTTCCTCACAGCTTCTTTTCTTTTCAAGCACTTGCCATTTTATCTTTGTATTTATTTATTTATTTATTTATTTAAAATATACTATATTTCTATATAATACCATCAAAATGTACTTAGCATGTCTATTTTTCCCCTTAGCATAACTTTGAGTAAAAACCAAAAAGGTAATAAAGAAAAAAAGAAGGGCAAAGAAAGAATAAATTTGAAAAAAAGGAGGCCCACTGCTCTATAACAAATATTTAAATTGTAGCCGTTGGGAATCAGTATTATATTTTCAAAATTTCCCCCCTCCTATTCCTTCAATTTCCGGAATTAACCCTTTCCCTATTTCAAAACCCAATGCGCCATTTCAAACCTTTGATTAAATCATAACCGTCCATCTCTGTCTCCTGCAGATTCATATTTGAAAATCTTGATTCAAGAACTCTAACAGTCTTCACTCTCCAACAGCTAGAGAGAGAGAGAGAGAGAGAGGGGTTCTCTACTCGAGAATGAGTTTCCATTTCAAGATTTGAGGTTTTAAAATCAAGATTCTTGAATTCCAAATTTCAGCTGAACAAACCAAGAAAGGAACTTACAATTTCAACATATCGAGGACTTGGTATTCTCTTCTTCAACACTTCTTTCAGGTACTATAACTCCACATTCCTCATACCTATTTCGCCACTAAATTATTTTCTTTAGTTTGTTTGGAGATTCGTTTGCGAGTTTAAAGTGCAATGGAATGAAGCGGATCAAATGGGGCTGAATGGATATTCAAGATTCATATAGAAGATCCTAACTAAATGGGACATACAATTTCAATGTCATTGTTTTTGAATTAAAACCATTTATCTCAAATTCTTTTTGTTGCTACAGAATGTTGAGGGACTTCAAATTCTTGCGCCGGAACAGTGGTAAGAATACCCAACCGGAGGAAATTGAGAATGTACCAGTGAATCCGAGGGATTCAATGGGTCCTCCCACCAGTACAGACTCAACAAGGCCTCCTTTAAACACAATTCAAGAAACCACCAGGAATTTGAAAGGTGGAGTAGATCAACAAGGGGGTGTTAGGGTTCCTAAAATTGATAAGACTCCTACTAAACCTAAGGCTAGTAGATATTCAGATATCACTAGAACTCCAGAAAAACCTCTAAGTCTTCCAAAAGGTCGATATGGGTGGGCGCAGAAATCTGATTCCAGCTCGAATTCTGTGGAAGTGGGGGATGAAGGAAAAGCGGATGCAGGTACTTGTGGGGGTCAATCAAGGACAGTAGCAGTCAATGCTACTCCTCGGTCCACTAGGACAATAGGGAGGGCGAATTCCAACTATTCGGAGAGTCATTCTAATCAAACCACACCATCTAAAAGTGTAACAAAGCCTCCAAATCCTGCATTTTCTTTAGCCAGTGGTTCCAGGCCTTTAGCAACTGGAGCTACCCGGATAGCCAATTATGCAGCATTGTACAGGGGAGTTCCAATCAGTGGCAATTCATCAAATGTATCTGATACAGTTGAAGTTCCTCATTTTGACCTCAAGGAAAATCCATCATTCTGGTTGGAGCACAATGTACAGGTAGGCACCCCTTCATTTGGCGATCAAGTATTAAACTGCAATGGAATTTCTGTTAACCTATCCTTTGGTGATCAAGTACTAAACTGCATTAAATTATCACAGGTTTTGATACGAGTGCGTCCTCTCAACAGCATGGAGAAAAGTATTCAAGGGTACAATAGGTGCTTGAAGCAGGAAAGTGCACAATGCATCACCTGGATTGGGCAGCCTGAAACTCGGTTCACATTTGATCACGTGGCATGTGAAACAATCAACCAGGTCGGTGTAGTTAATATTTAACTTGGAAAAATATGATCTTTTCTGGTTGGACTATGGGTGGTCCTATAAGATACTGAAAATGATGCAATTTTATTGTGCAGGAAACACTTTTTAGAATGGTTGGTTTACCAATGGTGGAGAACTGTTTATCTGGATATAATAGCTCCATCTTTGCATATGGACAGGTGAGGATGATATTTAATGAAAAACTCGTGGTGTCACTGTTTCCGAACTTGTGCAAGACTAATATTAAAAGTTGTTACTCCACATGCTTAAACAAAATTTGTTGATGAGAAAAACCTTATTGCTTACTGTAAAAGGTTCATTAAGTTTTCATTGTCTATGCAAAACTTGTAGAGAATGTTTCTCTGCAAATTGATGTAGAATATCTCAACCATATTTTAGTAATTCTAGGGATCAGGATGTGAATTGTATGTTGAGATATCCACCAACACCTATAATAACCAGTTACTTGACCAATTGAATGTTGAGATATCCACCAACACCTGTAATAACAAAAAAGCTTCCCCTGATGCGTATAAAGTTTAGAGAGTCATCCTTATTCTAAAAGCAACTCTTTTTGAAATAATCTGCAAATGTTTGGGACGCTAAGGCAACTGAACTCTTATATTTATGATTATTGTCCATCTGTATTCTAGTACTCAAAGAAGTGACACCTATTCTTGATTCTTTTTCCACTCACAAGTTTTTAGTTCCCAAGTTTGACTCAAAATTAGTAACACAATCGGATATAATCTCTTCTTGCAGACTGGTAGTGGGAAGACACATACAATGCTTGGTGAGATTGAAGAATTGGAGATCAGGCCGAGCCCCAACCGAGGAATGACACCACGTATATTTGAATTCTTGTTTGCAAGGATCAAAGCAGTAAGTAGGATATTTTGTTGCTTTTTATTCCTAATACCACTTCTAATTTAGGAATTGCAGGTGAAGTCACTTTTGATCTTTATTTTTCAGGAAGAGGAAAGTCGAAGGGATGAGAGACTACAATACAGCTGCAAATGTTCTTTTCTAGAGATTTATAATGAGCAAATCACTGATCTCCTTGATCCTTCATCCACAAATTTAATGGTAATTTGTCTATCTTGTATCTGAACTTAACCTAAAAATAAGATGCAACTAACTGCTGTTGGTTCACATTCATATTTTTTTCTCTTATAGTTGCGAGAGGATATCACAAAAGGCGTGTATGTTGAAAATCTGTCCGAATTTGAAGTCCAAACTGTGGGTGACATTCTTAAGCTCTTGACTCAGGTGACAATATCTGTAGATACTGAGTTTCTTCAATAGTATCTTACTCTTTTCATAGCACACACACGTGGCATAAAATTATTCTCATGAGTTTGCTTTAACTTCTGGTTCAGGGTTCTTTAAACAGGAAAGTTGCAGCAACAAACATGAACAGAGAGAGCAGTCGCTCGCACAGTGTCTTTACCTGTATAATTGAGAGCAGGTGGGAAAAGAACTCTACTGATAACTTCCGTTTTTCAAGGCTTAATCTTGTTGACCTTGCCGGTTCAGAAAGGTAATTCTTTGATGGATAAGAGCAAATACATCATGTTTTACTAAGGAAAGAAAAAACCACAAATATTTCAGACACATCTTTATGTTATCCATTATCTATTACAGGCAAAAAGCTTCTGGTGCTGAGGGTGAACGTTTGAAAGAAGCTGCAAGCATAAACAGATCTTTATCAACTCTAGGGTATATTTACTTGATGATTTTCCCTGATAATCTTGCTTCATCTCCTGGTCTTATTCACTTGACAGAGCATTTCCTTCTGCAGTCATGTAATAATGGTTCTGGTGGATGTTGCCAATGGAAGGCCACGACATGTTCCTTATAGGGATTCGAAGTTGACATTTCTACTTCAGGTGAACTTTAAAGCACATTTTCTACTCAGTTTTTAAACTTCGAGTATATCAGCGTCCTTACAGTATAAAATGCAGGATTCACTGGGTGGAAACTCAAAAACAATGATTATATCCAACGTCAGCCCTTCTATCTGGTTGGTGTTATTTTAGACTTTCTTAATTTTATGCTGATTAGTTTTGGTGAAAAATTATTGAAGTAAGCTGATTTTTCTATCCTCAGTTGTGCAGCTGAAACACTGAATACGTTAAAGTTTGCTCAGCGGGCAAAACTTATTCAGAACAATGTAAGCATATGTAACTTAGCTGATGACAAAGTGGGTGAACCCACATTCAGCCTCAATATTTTAACTTTGTTCCTTCTCTCCTTTTCAATATGAAGGCTGTCGTCAATGAAGATTCTTCAGCAGATGTCACTGCTCTTAAACATGAGATAAGACTTCTAAAGGTGGAAAACCTCTTTCTAAATATTACTATGTACTGCAGAAGTTGACGTGAACTTAAAATCTGATGGAAAAGATTGGTGGGATTTTTTAACAGGAGGAGCTTTCGTCTCTGAAACGTCAGAATGTATCTAGAGCTTTATCATTTGATCAAACAACTATTTCAGGAGACTCTAGACTTGATAGCAGTTATGACGAGAAGGCACTTGAGACAGATCAGCATGGTAGTTTGATCACAGAGGAGGCCAAGGGCATTGTAAGGTTATCTTCTAAACAGGTACATCATATAATTTCTTTTTCTTTCACGAAGAAAGTTTGCAAGCCAAAAGTATGATTCAACACTTTCAATAAGCTTTCAAGTTATCATTCCAGATGCCGCTACGTTACCTTCTGATGTGCAAACACTGAAGAATACAGCTATGTTTAATTCAGTTTCATTTTACTTTTACCAAGGGTCCAAAGTTTGCACGATTATGTTACCACAACATAAGCACTCAAAGGAGGTCAATGAAGTGGGTTGAAAGTCACGAGGTCTTAGGTTCAAATATTCGTGAAGGCAGAAAAACTACTACCTCTGTCCCAATTTATGTGGCACTGTTTGACTTGACATAAAGTTTATGAAAGAAAGACTTTTAAAATTTGTGGTCTAAAAAAATCTTAAATATTTGTATGGCCATAAATCATTTCATTAAGGAGAATTTTAAGTTAAGTTGTTTCTAATTATAGAAAGATAACATTCTTTTTGAGATGGATTAAAAGGAAAGGGACGAAGGGAGTAGGTGATTTCTTCCATTTGTCCAAGTTTGATGGACAGGGTCACCCGGTACTTGTGCTCATGGAAGATAGCAGGTATCTCATGAAATGAGATTGTACAAGCTGGTTATTAGAAAAGAACAAAAAAAAGTGTTGCCACATATAGACAATAGTGAGACTAGAGAAGATGTAAATACATACAACTCATGACTTCTAGGAGAATAGCATGAGAGATGAAGATGTAACATATATAAATAGAATAGGATGACTAAATAGAAGATTGTGCTTATCACAACAACACAAGCACTCAAGCTGGTTATTAGAAAAGAACAAAAAAAGTTGTTGCCACAACATAAACAATTTAATCAATTATTGACAGATTTACATATAGACAATAGTGAGACTAGAGAAGAAGATGTAAATACATACAACTCATGTCTTTTAGGAGAATAGCATGAGAGATGAAGATGTAACATATATAAATAGAATAGGATGACTGAATAGAAGATTGTGTTTGCTACAACAACACAAGCACTCAAGGGAGGTCAATGAACTGGGTTGAAAACCATGAGGTCTTGGATTCAAATATCAGAGGCAAAAATACTAGGTGATTTCTTCCATTTGTCCAAGTCTTGGTGCATAGAGTCACCCAATACTTTTGCTAGTGGGAGATAACAGGAATTCCGTGGAATTAGTCGAGCTGCCTACAAGTTGGTCTGGACACCATGATTATGAGAAAAGAATTTTTTTTTATCACAACATAAACAATTTATTCAGTTATTGACAGATTTAAATATAGACAATAGTGAGAGTAGACCCCACTTTGTAAGATTACACTGGTTGTTGTTGTTGTCGTTGTGAGACTAGAGGAGCAGATGTGAATTGAGATGACGAGATTTAGTGCCTAAATACATATAACCCAGAAGTTTTCTACGAGATAGCATGATAGATGACAAGGTAACATTTATAAATAGAGTAGCATGACTGAATAGAAGAGTGTTACAATGTGTTATGTGATAGAAAGATACCTAACAAGGTAAAGAAGTTATATAGAATGGTTGGTGGGACCAACTATATTATATTGTAATAAAGATGACTGTTGTAAAATGCATATGTTTAAGATAAATATGCAGTCATACAAAATTAGACAAGAGTGGAAATGATCTTATCTGAAAGAGGGTGCAGTTAGCACACATGGAGGAGAAAATGGGAGAAAGCTTGGGATGATTTTGTGATCTTACATAGACATCTTAGATACATCAGTTCATGGGTGTGAGAATCACATCGAGTAAAGTTGATTTAAAAGACTTAAAATCTCTCAAAATCAACGAAAGTTAAAAATAGAACATAATTGAAGTAAAGAAAAGGCGATACCAACTAGTTAGGATTAAACTATTTAATGTGTGGTGTGTAGGATAAGTGTGGTCAGAGGACTCAATTCTATGTAAAAAGGCGAGTTTACTCAATGTCAGTATGAAAGTGTACTTGAATAAGCAGAATGGACTATAGAATTCATATAACCAACACCAACTGATTTGGACTAGTTGATTAAGATTAATTGACAAGTATGAGAGCAGGAAGGAAGGAACTATATCTGTCTGCTGAATATATTAATTCATTTTCTCATCCTACTCTTAAAACATTGTCTTTGTCTTCTTTCTGATTTTAGTCAAAACCTTAACTACGTAGCTCTACTTCTCATGGTATCTTAACACACTCTGCTGCGTTGCTTGTCCCCGCTAGGTTCACTCTGATTATTGCATCTCTATCTGGTGATCTTACATTCTTGGATCTTCATGGGTAGAGAATCAGACTTCACTTTGCTTCATCCAGGAGATCTGATGTTATTACATTCTTGCATCTTCATGGCTAAAGAATCAGATCTCACTTTCTTCATCCAAGTGCTTATCTACTCTGCTGTGCAATGATTCTCCTTCTATTTTTTTTAAATTTTTCAGTTCAAATCACTAGAGACTACTCTTGCTGGTTCTTTAAGGAGAGAGCAGATGGCTGAAACTTCTATCAAACAACTTGAAGCTGAAATTGAGCAGCTTAACCGTCTGGTAACCCACTTCACACTCTCTTGCCTTCTCTCCCATTTCTTTTGTTTTGGTTTGACATTTGCAACAGGTGCAATAAGATACTAATACATGGTTATCATTCTTGTCTCTTAGGTTCGTCAAAGGGAGGAAGATAGTCGGTGCACCAAGATGATGCTAAAGTTCAGAGAAGATAGAATTCAAAGAATGGAGTCACTTGTCAATGGACTAATACCAGCAGATAGTTATTTATTGGAGGAAAACAGTGCACTTACTGAAGAAATTCAGTTGCTTCATGCTAAGGTTGATAGAAATCCAGAAGTAACTCGATTTGCATGTGAAAACATTAGGCTCTTAGAAGAATTGCGGAGGTAGAATGTTCATACATATCCAATAACCTAAATATTGCAGATCGTTTATTTTTTTTCTTCTTCAACAATTTTTCTTTCTGCTGGGCTTGTAGATTTCAAGATTTTTATGAAGAAGGAGAGAGGGAAATTCTGTTGAGTGAGGTTTCTAACTTGCGGGATCAGGTAAATTCCGTGTCTTTTGTCTTTTGTAGCTCTTTGACCTGTTTGAGGCTATAATGGTAAGACGATATATGTGTACAGCTACTTAACAATATTGATGGGAACTTGAAGCAGCGCAGCCATTTGGACATGAATATTCCATCTCAGGTAATGTACAACAACAGCTTGTACAGCGTGTTCTTTCCTATTTCAACTGATTTAAAGATTCAAATTCAAGCCTGCTTATGTTCAAGCATCTTTTGCATGGTGCAGGAGTCTGTACATGTTTGCGACGAGCAAACTACACTACATTTAGAGGTTGGTCTCTGGTGATCCCCTAACTTGAGGAAATTGAACAAACTTGCTCTCTCATATGTATTTTCATGTTTCAGTTAAAAAAGACTTTACATGAGTTGGAGGAATGCCGGACTAACCTAAACTGTTGTTTAGAGAAAAATGAAAAACTCAGCAGGTTAGTGACCCTTTTTAACACCCTACTTTGGTAACACTATCTCTGTTGTCTTGTTCAACTGAGCTTCTACAGAGTTTCCTGACGTCTAACATAAAACTGCAGTGACTATTAGTTTCCTCTAACTTTCTCTAAATCCTCCTCAGGGAAATAGATGAACTACGAAGTTCATTAAATAGCATCAGTTCTGTTGACAATGATCACAATGGTGGGGTTGAAGTCTTAAAGGTAATTTTCCTTCTGAACAAGCATGTTTCTGTCATTATATAACTGAAAATAAGAAAAGATGAAGAAAGACAAGTGACAACATGACACCTTTATCATGGTTAGGGGAGTTGCTTTGGACATTTGAATTAAACTGATGCCTTTCCGGGCTTGGTAATGAATCTGAGATGAGAATATTTCACAATTCAGCCTGTACAAAGTAATGCCACGAAATAACAGAAGCCTCAAAAGTTTGTGGGTAACGTAATGTTCAGTTATTAAAGCCGTTGACATAAGTTTCCAAATCAAATACACAAGATATTAGAGCATAATCAGCCCGAGTTCCTACTGTTTTCTCATGATTCTTGACCATGCATATTGCTTGTATAGAATCCCACTGAATATAACCTTAACTTTTCAGGAGTCAATTTCAGAAGCTCTGGCCCTTAATAGCAAATCAAAAACTTCTGATGAGAAAGAGAAGGAAGATACGAGGAAAGAAGAAATGATGAAGCACATCGAGGAAATTATGGATTTGCAACTTGAGTTGGACATTCTAAAAGTTATAGTTCAAGAAGAAAGGTTGCATCGCAATGAATTGGAGCAACGTGCTGAATCCATGATGCAAGACCTAGACTCATCAAAAGAACAGCTTCTGTTAGTGACCAAGAAATGTGAAGATGTTCACGCAGAACTTGGGGAAGCCAAATCCATTATTGAAGCTCTTGAATCCCAACATCTATTAGCAATCACTGAGGTAGAAGATCTAAGAAATAGTAACAGTCATTATGCTGAAGTAGTGCAGAAACAGGAGCTTGAAATCTCTTCCTTGAAGGAGCAAATGTTTCATCAAGCATCCAGAGATCTCTCATCTTCTAAGCTCTTGGAAAGTGATGATTCTCCTTTGCAAGCAAAGCTTAGAAAGATGCATGATTCCCTTGAGAAGGCCAAAATG
>JACEIK010002324.1:16446-28660 GCA_018107945.1 Datura stramonium
TATTACCTTAGTTCAGTCCCTGTGGGATCGATACTTGGCTTACTTAAGCCATTTTACTACTTGTTTGACCACGTGCACTTGCGTGTAGTTACAAAAGCCGTGAACATGTAGCTCCCCTGAAGGGTCCCCGCCACCCAATATCACTCTCTGGGTAGTATTGGAGCTCCCCTCTCCTTTTGATCGCTCCTGCAACTCCGTCATAGCGTGTCATGAGCTTGTAGGCTCTCTACTCTCACCCACTTTCTTTCTTTCTTCTTTTTCTTTTTCTTCTTCTTTGAGGTGTTGTTTTCATCTTTCTCCAAGACCCTTTTCTTTCCTTTTCCTCCACTTGTACCCGACGAGACCAGTATGCCTCCAAGTCTAGCTCCTCATCGAGCTCAGCATCCAAGTCCGGAAGAGTAGGAGCTACTATGATCACTGACTATCTAGATGACAGCTCGGTCACTTGGCTTCGAAGAACTCCCAACTCCTCCCGGAGGCAACTAGTGTCCGACTGCTTCGTCAAGTGCTTATTGAATTGATGCTCGAATCCATCTATCCTCCCATGCAACCCTCTCACGGCTTCCTTAATCTCTGCCTTTACCCAGGGCTTGACGTTCTCCATCATTGATTGTATTTTTCTTTTGGCCACCGTCAGCCTCTTTGCTAAATTTTAGAGGAAGTCATGAGGGACCAAAACATATCCAGCTGGTGTCTGACATTGGAGATCCTCTGGAGGTACAACAGAAGTGCTGGGAGCTGCCTCTGAATGACTGACCTCTATAGCCGGTGTTTCGTCCTGCTCCAATGTGCTGGGGGCATTAACCTACTCACCCCCAGCTGCTCGTGGTACTGGGATTGTGGTTGGAAGTCTAGGCCTGCTCACCGAGTTTATTTCATCTTGGATCAGCTCTATATCTACCGTCCTATGGCCTTCGACCTTAAAATCAATATCTTTCAACAATCGGATGCCAGCGTCTCTGCACATCTGGTAGGTAAGGCTAGGAAATGGCATGGTGGTGCTCAACCCAAGAGCATGATCCCGGATCTAATTGGCTATCACCCTCGGAATATTGATCTCATACTGGGACATGATGCATGTTACCAAGGCTGCTCTATCCACACTAAGTGTGTTGTCATTCACAATGGGTATCAGTCTGTGGAAGACTAGTATCCAGCAAGCCTTCGCTATGAAGTTTAGTGAAGATTTAGTGACCTGCTTTCCACCAGCCACCCATTCAACTTCCTACTTGTTCTTTGCTATGACTCCGGCTAACCATTTGAGCTGGCTTTGTCTCTCCTCAACACCAAATGCTTTATCCATTTCATGGCGTCTATTTGGTGGTTGAACTTTGCTGTGGACGATGGAGCAATGAACTGCAACCCATAAAGAATTGGGGCAATGGTTTTCCCAGAGATCCTTACTTCTTGACACTAGACCAATACTTTGTTGAGTCTGGGCTGCTCCTTCAGTTTCTTGCCAGACTGTGCATTCTGCTCCAATGTAGCACAATAATTGGCATAGAACTCCCTGACCATCTCTGGACTGTATCGGTCAGGGGTCCTAGCCATCCACTTGAACCCGTAAAAGCTGAATATCCACTTCATCTCCTCAACCCCATTCATGGAACTGGTGAGGATTCGTGGTTCTTCTTGGATACTATGCCTAGTGTGTTGCTTGGATGTGAGCGCCAAGCCCTGCTCATAAATATCCTGTGCCCCGGGCACCTTCCACCTCATAGTACGCCTTCCTGAAGGCAGGGTCTGCTCAATTTCCTCAGTATCATCTCATTTTTTATACCCTGCCTCATTTTTTCCATCTTCGGATTGGGACTCCTCAGACCCCTCATCATCATTGGAGTCATTCCCAGATTCTTGACTGGGGAGAAGTGATTGGAGCAGCAGAAGTGGCTTCAACCTGTGCTTTTTCTTGAGCCCTAGTGGTCTGTGGCTCATCAGTGTCTGATGTCTCAACTTTGTACTTCTCCAGTGAACCACTAGGGAAGCTTCCTGCTTGATTAGAGTCAGAGGGCTCATCTCTTATTGCCCTCCGAACAATTATTTCTACTCTAGCTTTCTTGTCTTGGGCAGATTTGGTTGCTCTTTTCTTTATCATCATTGTACCTGTAGAGAAACATGGTTAGTATGTATGATCTAAGAAAAAGAAAGCAAGAAAATACCCTCTGAAGTTTTCCACTAGTCTATAGTATGGGTCGTACAATGGTGGTACGACTCATACTAAGACTTGTGATTTATAACAGTCCTGTCACGACTCCTAGGTACGACTCATACCATGATGATACGTTTCATACTAAGAGTCGTATTGTGGGATTCCTTGAATTGTATTGTTCTGTATTTTTCTACGACTCATGTTATGGATCGTACTTTGTTTTCACGAGTCGTGGGTAGGGTTGTACAATATCCTTTGGATTTTTACCCTTACTCCCTCATGGCATGACCACCAGGTACCGCTCATAGTGGGATCCTAAAAATCGTACCAGGATTTGTACCAACACTTTACATTTTTATTCACCTAGGACAGTCCCAATGAGTCATTCTAGGAGTCGTGATATGAAACCACGAGTCGTAGGAAGACTCATGAAGCCTTCCCTCATCTTTCTTTTGTTCAGTTGTCCAGGAAAACACTTGAATCATTTTGGGTACTCAGACTTCCCCATTTTATGCAATCAATGACCATTTTAGGTTTACCCATTCCATTTCCAACATTCATCACACCCTGTAATGTATTAGATAACAATTTTAGTTCAATTGTTTGAGCATGCAAATTCCTACCCATTCAATCAAAATAACCCTAACTGCTGATCATCTTCCTTATCCCATTGACAACGAGTTCAAGGAATCACAATGCTCGAATGACAGTTTATACAAGTCAAGCCTTTTTGCAATATTTAACAGTGTTACTTGATTTTGAAGTGTAATCTTGTCTTTCTTCTTGATTCCGTGATTAAGGTAGAATTTTCAATGTGTAGATGCAATTTTGCACAACTTAAAGTTTGAAACGATTGAGATTATGAGTTACGAGTGTGTGGATGTTGGGTGAGAGTCGTGGGTTTGGTTTTTATGTTTGCGTGGGAGTGGGAAGAGTGAACAATTTGATTTAAATACGTTTAGGGTGGATTTTTGGATATCTGGCTCGAGATAGGTCAAAGTGAGTTATTTAGCCCGTCATGACTCATACCAAGAGTCGTAGGTTGGACCTATGGCTCGTCCCTTCTACTCGTAGCATAAGACTGAGAGAACTTACCTGGGGACCTACCAGTACAAGGTACGACCCATACTATAATGGTACGGTTCGTACAATGACTCGTAAGTCACTTTATCTGAAATTCCACACTTAGCACAATTCATGGTTACAATGAGATGAGTGCTACGAACCCTACAAACTTGGTACGAGTCGTAGTAACCAATCGTAGCATGAATTTTTACCTCTGCTTTATACCACGACTGGTGCTATGGCCCATATGGTCCTCCTATAAGTAGTACTGAGGCTCGTAGTACTGGTCTGGTCTGAAATTTCTCCCCCCTGTTTTTGTTTTACCTGCACACTGAACACACCAAAGTTAAGTTACTTGGGTAGCCTTCCAAGAAGCGCTTGATTTAACTTCGCAGCATGACGCAGGTGGTCTGGTTACTCAGACTTCACCAAACCACCACATGGGTTGCCTCCCAATAAGCACTTGATTTGACTTCATGGAATGATGCGAAGTCTCTTGACTACTCAGAATTTATCAAAACACTCGGAATCATCATCATTTGCTAATACAACCCTGAACTCATTGGGCTGCTTCATTGATCGGCAGACATTGAAAGTGACCTCGTCTTTGTTTAGCCTAAACATTAATTAGCCAGCTTCCACATCTAACAAGGCTCTCCTAGTGGCTAGGAACGGTCACCCTAAGATAATGGGGACCTTAAATTTAATCTTGCGATCAAGAATCATGAAGTCTGCCGGGAAGA
This sequence comes from Datura stramonium, assembly GCA_018107945.1. Taxonomy (NCBI): domain Eukaryota; kingdom Viridiplantae; phylum Streptophyta; class Magnoliopsida; order Solanales; family Solanaceae; genus Datura; species Datura stramonium. Next base: position 20,404 of record JACEIK010002324.1, read on the forward strand.
TAAAGCGGTCCACCTTGACAAGTACATCAACTAAAATCCCCACTGGCTTTTTAACTGTGCGGTCTACCATCAATAGCCACATTGAGGTCAGTGTGGGGGCTCCCAAGCCTAGTTGTTTGAACACATCCAATGGAATCAAGTTGATGCTTTCTCCCAAGTTACAGAGTGTCTTCGCAAACTCGAAATTACCAATTGTACATGGAATGGTGAAGGCACTTGGATCCTCCTACTGAGAAAGGACCCATGAAGCTATGGAACTGCAATGATGCAAGTTACCCACCGACTCATAGCTCACATAACTTCTCTTGGTAACAAGGTCCTTCATAACTTTGGCATATCCACGCATCTGCTCCAATTTCTGGAATTTTATGGTTTGGGCACTTGGTCAATGATGTCTCCCAAATTACACCTCACAATATAGATATAACGCAGTCGATGTCAAATATAGAACTCAACTAGAGGTTGAGGTCGATCCCAAAGGAAATATGGAAAGAACTTAAATTAATACGAATAACTGTTACTATTGAGTTACTTATTTCCTAAGGGGGAAAAAATAGAATAATAAACAAAAGTAAAAATACTAAATGCTTAGATCAAATTTGGTTTGTATTAATTAATGACTTGACTAGGATTGTGTTCCCTAAGACTTCATAACCACAAGGCTTATACACTAGTGATCTATTCTGGTGTTCAACATGCGATATTGGTAAGTTAGGTTCACCTAAATGGTTGGTCCCCTATCTAGATGACTATCACCATGCAACTTGGTCCGTATACGGATGTATGTTTCATTAACCCTTACCCTTAATATCGGGTTAGCTATCCCCGGAAAAGTTCAAGCTATTAGATGAGGGTTGATAGCCTCAAATCTCCGTTGTTAATTTCTTTTCCATTCACTACCTCCTTGATCTGGTAAGTAAGAATAAGGCAAGTACTAATATTTGCAACCGTCAAGAATCAGTTAAAATGAAGGGAAAAACGATACATGCATTAAACCCCGTTCAAGAATCACTAAGTATTTAACCTAATGTGTGTTAATTCATCTTGGTTTCCACAACCCTAGTTATAGATTTAGCTAATCATTTTTGTATGATAACAATCACAAAATATTGAATAAATCATAATTGCAACTTACAAATTATCATAGAAGAAAACCAAGTAAATTGAGTAAAACTCCAAAATTGATGAATAAATTCCAATGTTGCTTTTGATCCTCAAATTCAAGAACAAAATTGTAAACCTTGTTTATTGACCCAAGAATAATCGTACAACACCAAAATCCTACTTGAAAAATAGCAATAATAAACTTCCTGTTGAAAATAAACCTAAACAGTATATTTATAGTTCCAAGAAACCCTTTTCCTAACTAAAACTGGAAACTAGGTCGTCAGTGATCACGGGCTTGGTGAAGATTCGTTGCGACCTTTGACGAGTCGTGCCTAGCTAAAAATCAGTCGTCTTCAGCATTGATCCCAGTTGTGGCAATGGGTCACCTAACGACTCGTTGTGCCTGGGCATGAGTCGTTAGGCCTCATGGTCTAACTCCTTCAACTTTACAGTGCACCTTACAGTTGGTTCCATTGATCTGCCAATGAGCCGTTTAGTCAACTAACAACTCGTTAAGTCGTCCATCAACTTCACTGGCTACTTCTTCACTTATTCCTCTCCAGTCTTCACGACTATCTTCACGACTCGTTACCAGATATGACGAGTCATTCGCTTAACCCGTCAGGTACACTATTTCTGTATCTTCAAAATTCATCCTTTGCCCACGACTTCAGCAACGAGTCACGCTTCTTGCCAATGACTCGTGAAGTTCCTGGCAATCACCTATTCAGTCATTTTAAACATAAATTTTCCCAGTTCACTTCCGAACCTATTTTCTTGCAACATTAAATACAAAACACATCATACCTATATAAACATACTAGGAATGTGCGTAATTTCTTGGTTTTAAGCATCGAAAGTGCCGTAAAATCATGACATATCAACACCCTCAACTTAGAACTTTTGCATGTCCTCAGGCAAAGAAAATAAAATAAAATAAAATAAACTACTTCGACGCTTCAATCGAAAGAACTCTAGGGAATTTACGGCAGCCACATTCATTCATTAAATCAAAATTTTCTATCCCCTTCCTCATCATATCAACTCAAATCACAATGCATAAACAAAATTTCCAACCATGACACAGAGGAATCAAAACATGGTAAAACACTGTCACTTGCAACCACGCACATAATTCTATAACGCTGACCCAGACAATTTGCAGATGATTTTGTTAACCAAATACTCTCACCTCAAAGAAGTACCATACTCACACATGTGTATATGATTATTTCGATATATTTTTCTTGGGACTAGGTAAGATTCACTCGCTCTCACAAAGAAATTCTAACTGTGTGCATACAATACCATAGACTTGTCTTTACTTTTAATACCTCAATTTTCAGACAAGTAACCGGGATCACTATAGGACTTTTTAGGCTTTTAACGTAGGCTCAGGCTCGGGTATGGTACATATGAAATTAGTAGCTTAACCCTCCTTGGCACTACACATGTCTTGACTCCACTTTTCACCCTTTTTTTCTTTCTATTTTCTCTCTTTTTCCTTTACTTGCTTCTTCTTTTATTCGCATTTGCAACTACGGATGCGGTTTCTCTTTATTCAAGCATAGATGTCGCATCTTTCTTTTCTCTCTCTTTGACAATAATTTTTATTTCTTTCTTTTCTTTTTATTATGCATACCGCACCCACTCTTTCCTTTTTCATTATCGAATTTTCATTCCACCCGAATCTTCTTAATCACCCCTATAATAGCCACCCTCAACTTAGGTGATTTGTCTGAGTTGAGGTTCACAATGTCCAAGGAGGGACCATGACTAAAACAGGTTCATTCTTAATAAAAGCAGGAAGGTGAATTGGTGTACACAAAAAGAAAGGTCGATTTAAGCTCAAAAATTTGGATCAAGGGATTTTTATTCTCTTTTGGTAGGTATTTTAAGGCTAAAGTGGGCTCATAAATCAAAAATAGCCTATGATCATTTCCTAGTTTCTTATCCTCTATCTCGGTACGACTGACCAGGAAAATTCAAGATTGACACACACAACCAAATTTAGCTATTAAACCTCACTCACACATAGCACAAGTCTATATTATCACTTCTACTAATTGCTAGTTCAGGTACAACCATACAATGGTAAACATGTTCATAGTTTCACTGCCATGCAAAAATTCACAAAGGTCATACTTGTCAATTTTAACATACACATATAAAAATTTCTGAGGGGTATCAACTTTAAAAATCAACAAAAATAAAAAATTTAAGCTCTTGACGGCCTTCAGTTCACCTAACTTTCTTCCGACTGACACAAACAAATACAAAAAACATAAAAACCTAAACGTGCCGGTTCTACTAGATATGAAACACCCACGGGAAAAGATATCGGGAATGAAAACCCCTTGGGTTAGGTTCATCAAAAGAATGCACAGGTATCCCTCCCCACCCCATCAAGAAAAGCATGCGTCGTCCTCGACGCATATATATANATAGGGAACATACCTGTGTGATCTAGGTGTCAGCTACCTGGTCGGTGGAGGGTGTAGATACGCCTCCAATGTTATTTCCAACATTACCGGCTTGACCCAGTGCATTTTCAGATCCAACAGAGCTCGTCCCTTCTCCACGAGCTCTCGCTGCCTCAGTCTCGGCTCTCTGTCGGGCCTTCTCTCTCGATACATGCAGCGCTCTCTCCATCTCTCTCCGCTCTCATTTTTGTTGACGAAGCAGAGAAGCATCTTCTTCAAAACTTGCCTCCTCACGAGGCCTCTTTTCCTTATCATGTGCCACCGGCTCCTCAGTGATAAAATCAAAAATCGGTGGTAGCTCTTCTTTGAATTCATCATCTATCACAGGAAGTACCGGTGGAGGTACTGCAACTATCTGTCATGCAACCACATCCCGCACCTCGTCTCTAAGCGCTCCTAGCTCTGCATACCATTTTGACAATTCAAGCGCCTGTAACTGTGCAAGGAGCTTATCCATTCTTTTCTCGAAAGCGTCCAACCGGCCACGCATAGAACTGGACAATGCCTCCAACTCTTTCGACACCCACGGCTTTACCTGCTCCATAAGAGCTTTAACTTGTAGAGCCGTGTGTGCCTGCTTTTTTTCAGCCTTAGCTAGCCACCTAGCCATATCAACTAAAAAATCCTGAGAAATCGTAAACAGGCCAGCTGTAGTGGCTCGTGGCGGAGAAACTGGTGGTCTAGGTGCTGCTGCTGTGGATGATGACTTGGGAACATCAGCAGGTCTGGAGGTGTCCGCTGCTTCTGTAGCCTCAGGCTGGTTATCTGTCTCTCTACCCTCAATAGGCTCAGTTGCCAACTCAGTTAACTATGCGGCATCGGTCTGCATACCGTTGCCAAATGCCTCTTCTAATATAGTCGCTCCAGCGGATGCAGCTACCTGAGTCCTTGCCCTCGATACTGGGTTTGTGTCATCTCAAATAAACCCGATGTCTGTTATCTTCTGGACCACTATTCTCTGGTCAACTGATGGCAACTTCGGCACCTTTGACTCCTGAAAGAGTCTATCAATCAGACAGGGGAAGGGAATTGTAGTACCGTCATTGATTGCCCGCTCTCTAATCTCCTCAGCAATGTACCACGGGAAATTGATGGCATATCCATCCATAATACTTGCTACAAATTCTTCTCTGTCAGGTGAGAGGATGTTATCATTGCTGGTTGGTACCAGCCTGTGCCGCACTAGTGACCACCAAAATTTTGCCTGAAAGTTGAGTGTGGCCTTCTTTATCTAAGACTTTGTGACATTCAACCATTCAACCAGCGGACCTCTTGTAGCAATAATCCGAGACAACCAAGTATATTGTCTTATGCGCTCCTGGATATTCAACTTTTTGGTCTTGACTTTCTTCAACTCATATAGCCTGTGGTCGAACTCGTACGTGTTCATCGGAGCATGATAATCTGGCCCATACAACATCCTGGAGATTTTCCTCTTAGATATGTCTACGGGAGTCTCTTGAACCATCACCTGCGTCAAAGTAGGACTCTTTTTCAAGTCTTGACCCCCTAATGCCAAACGCTGTAGTGTGGTTGCGTAGGTTGCATAGAACTCTCTGACTAACCATGGGATGTAGCTTCCTAATGGCTCAGTCAATCACCCGAACCTGTACTTGTCGAACACGTCTTGTAGCTCTGGAAGGTCTTTCAGCCCCATAGTGACCAACCTCGGCTCCTCTTATATGCTCCTCTTTGGATTTCCTTTGTCATTTGGAGCAATATCTTTGTTATATATGGCCCTCATACCATGAACACACCATCTCCGCACGTTCCTTGGTTTCTCATTTGATGTGTTTGAGGTCTCAGTCAGTTCATCATCAGAGTCCCCTCGCTAATCATGTGACTCGTCAGCTATCTCTGTGTTTCGCCCAACTGTGGGGGCCTCGGTAGCAAGTGTAGCTGCAGCCCTGGCATTATCATCAGTGCGGCTTGGCGAATCCCTCCATAGTGGAGTGGGAGCATCGACCAGGTCTGTCAGATTTGAAGTTTGTTGAGCCCTAGCCCTGGATGACCTCCTCACTAACTGCTCCTCTGATATGTCATATTCCTCCTTAGAGCCACTTGACTCTTCGGAGGAGGATGGCTCATCATGCAGTCTACGGTTTGAAGGTGACTGCGCTCAGGTGCTTATTTCTTTTCCTGACCTTTCCTTGTTGTACCTCTCGGAGCCATTGTACCTATGGAAACATTGTTAGTATATAAGATGAGATGAAACAAAAACATTTTTAAACTGCTGCTCAGTGGACCTGACGAGTGACTAAATGAGTCGTTGCCCCTGGCAACGACTCATGAGGTCCCTCGTTGTCCCTAACTGGTCTTCCTTCATGTTGGGCCAGTGTACTTGACGACTGGTCCCAACGAGTCGTTACCAAAGGCAATGAGTCGTTAGGTCAGTTGTTAGGTACACTGTCTTCTCGATTTAATTTTCAATCAAGACGAGCTACACAACGAGTCATTTGGTGAACTAACGACTCGTGATGTAGCTCGTGCTCAAGAGTTTCAATATACCCTACGTTCATCTTCATCTACTTCCTATTATTCAATCTCCACAAACACAAAACTTAATTTCTCACACCAACCCGTGTACATTCAATCGCAATTTAGTTGTGTAAATCTTCCTAGGGTTCATTATCATCATAATGCAAAAATCGAAGCAAATACAACATTTAATTAGATCCTTGAAAGTTCATCAAAAACATGGGTCACCAACAAAAAATCTTATTCAAATGTAATCGACACTCACAATTACTGGGGAAAAGGTACTCACAAGATGCTTGATCGGAGATGGGAGTGCAATCGTGTGTGCGTGCGAATGTTTGAAGTGCAAGGTCGAGGATTTTTTGATGGGTTTTAGGAGAAGAAGAGGGAGTTGAAGTTTGTAATAGTGCTTGGTTAAAACGCAAGTGAGAGTTTGAAAAGTAAAAGAATCGAGTTTATATGTTTCAAATTAAAATTTACCCTAATTCGAGCCTGAGTCGGGTCAGATATGTTCATTAAAAACTTATAACGCCCAATGTAACGATCCGTTAAGTGATTAAATTAATTGTAGTTCCCTTTCGTGTCATGATTGGAGATCAACAAACTTATCTGGGACCTAACGAGTCAAGCAATGACTCAGGATGTTACCCAACTGTGGTGGCCTGAGTCCTTGGACTATTGTAACTTCTTGACGGGTAACTTAATGAATTGTTTGGTCTCCCAACGATTTGTTGAGGGAGTCGTTATCACCCTTTTCCTTTTGATTATGATTTTTGTCAGTGTACATGATGGAGGACCTCACGATTCATTTCTTGAAGAGACGAATCTTTGAGTCACCCGTTGCTCCCCTATTTTCTGTAATTCTTTTCACGAGTTGACTGAATGAGTCGTCATGTCAAACGACGACTCGTTTTGTGACCATTTGCACCACAACTGGAGTTCTATATTTTGGTTCCAACTTCAAATTTTCCATCTTAATCACCTGCACCCATCAACAAACGTCAACACTATATATTTCTTACATTTACAACTTGGGTTGCCTCCCAAGAAGCGCTTGATTTAACGTTGCGGCACGACGTGGATGTTTTGGCTATTCAGACTTCACCAAAACACCTCCATGAGTTGCCTCCCATGCAACGCTTGATTTAACGTTGCGGCACGATGCAAGTCTCTTAACTACTTAGAATTCGTCAAGTAATTTCTCTCCATCCTCCAGTGCTGAGACTATGCTGAATTCCCTTGGCTGTTTCATGGTCCGACAAATATTGAAGGTGACCGCTTCTTTGTTTAATATGAATTTTAACTGGCCTGCCTCCACATCTACTAGGGCCCTACCGGTTGCAAGGAATGGTCTCCCCAAAATGATGGGGACCTCAAAATCGACTTCTCAGTCCAGAATCATGAAGTCTGCTGGGAATATAAATTTGTCCACCTTGACAAGCACATCAAATAGGATCCCCACCAGCTTTTTAACGGTTCTGTCAGCCATCAGTAGCCGCATAGTGGTCGGTGTGGGGGCTCCCAAGCCCAATTTTTTAAACACTGCTGACAACATCAAGTTTATGCTAGCTCCCAGGTCATAAAGTGTTACACCCCGTAAGATTCCCGACACATAGATGGCCTATCCGCGTGTTGGTTAAGCATATTTGAAAGCCGTACATGCTAGAAAAAGGCCTGGAAAAAGATCGAACGAGGAACCTGTCGAACCATCACGGAAGGAGCCGGGGCAGAGCTCCTCCGCGATGGCAGCGTGTCACGGATGTGGGGCCTCCGCGTTGGCTCCGTGACATGTTGGGCCTGTCCAGGCCCAAGTATATAAAGCCCCACTTCGGTTTTAATTCATTATTAACATGAAAATTTCCAGAAAGCTCACGAAAAACAGAGAGAGTACGAAGGGGATATTAAATTATCGCTCGATTATGCCGTCAAACGTAGTCCAAATAAAAATTAACCTCAGATACCGAGGTATTTGGCAGCAGGGAGCATTCCTACAGATTTAGTTTCGCGAAATTCGGCCGACAAATCGTCGAGCTACCGGACTAAGGTAAGTGGAATTGCTCCAAATTAGTGTCAATGTGCTCCTAGCCTTAAGTGAATACTTCTCCCTTCTGGACTTTTGAGAAATAGCAAGTTTTCGACCGTCTTTCGATAAGCCTAAGTTTAGGCTATAAATATATCGAAAGTGACGT
>JACEIK010002324.1:50493-66663 GCA_018107945.1 Datura stramonium
TAATATATACAAGATGACTTCAGTTTAACATAGACAGGGCGCCAACCTATCTATTTGCTACATACATACTCTAAATATAAGTTGGACCTTTGACTCGTCAGCTCCAACAAGAATGGAGCTTACTAAAATGGCCGAACTCTGCAACTTCTACTGAAAAAGTCTATCTGGGTCTCGGTTTGGACCTGCCAGAAAGAATATAGTAGCCCCTAGTAATAGGGACGGCGGTACAAAAGCAGGTACTGATATGTATGAGAAAAATACTATTTGAGTAAGTTGCAAACAGTAAATGAGAGCAGGATATAATATGAAACCTGAAAAATAAAATCTGTAAGACTCATAAAGCTTCTATCTTCTTTATTCTTCTTAGAACATAACACACGTCTTAACTCATACTGTAACAAACACTTAATAACACACGTTGAGTAGCCATGGCACCTTGGCGCACACTATAATAATATTAGCTACAATAGGGGCAATAGCGCCTCAGCACATACTTTGTGTGTGTGTGTATGTGTGTGTATAGCCTCAATATTACAGTAGTGCCTCAACGCACACTATGTATATAATATAGCCTTAATATGGAAGTAGCGCCTCAACTCACACTAACATGTGCAACTCACACATAATAAGTGTATTAATGGGACTGACTTCTATAGTTGCTTCCGTTAGTTATCAAGACTCTTTTTAGCTAATTTCTTTAGGCTCGACTTACTTGAAGTGTCATAATCCAAGTGGCCATGATTAACACCCACATAGATCCCTCGGTGGGTGAACTAACATTTCATCAACTTGTTTATCTAATTACAACATTCATACTATTAAATAAGTACTCACAAAGTAAAAGGCGGAAGCCTCATAAGAAATAAAAAGAATACTTGCAACATCTTTACTTTACATCCCAAGAACCGAAAGTCACCGTAATGAGGACATCTACCTAACAATAGTCTACGAGTAATAAAAATAAAATAACCAAGTTCATGTCTGGAATAGATATCTTCTTCAAGAGGATTGCAGTAGTCCAGAAAAGTAAACCAGCTTACCCTCGAATTTCTCGCAACCACTTCTACAAATGAGGTCGAGTAGAACTTCTTGGATCACAGTCAACACTCAAAAAAGAAGTGCAGGAATAGCATCAGTACAAACACCATGTACTGGTAGGCATCATAGGCCGACCTTAAGTAATAATTAATATATACGATGATTTAACAATAATACAATATCCCAAACAGTTTTAAGACTCTTAAATACATAACCAAGAACATACTACTTTGAACAGCTTGGGCGGACCTGGCACTTTTTAAGGTCCTGTTGCAATAGTTACTTGATCGCCGCCATGGTCTCGCTGCAGCAGAAATGCTTCTATTGCTGTGGTACTGCTTAGGACGTAGATGGACTCCGCTGTACTTAGTCAAATTTCCTACAACATATAGCAGGTTACCACCTCAGTTTCTTTATCGTTTCAGCTATCATCCATCACGAATATAACTATATATCCCACACAAAATCAAAACATGCTTACAATTTTACAACACTCAAGAACACAATAGATTCATTTACACTTAGCACACACAACAACAACATCAATATCCCCACAAGTTCACAATATTCATACCTACCCAGTGTCATATCGGCCCCTCTCAACCATCACCCCACCTCATATCAAAGTACCAACAACTAATCCCCTGTATCCTGATTTGTAACTATATCTGTCGATGTTTCTAATCTTTCGACTATCACACCTCGGTACGCCCAGCCATATGTATCATTCCACATACCTGTCTGTGTACACCTATCTGAACACATCCATCGCATCACTGTAGCAACACTGTCAACATTGTAAACACTGTACACACATGGTAGAGGGTCTTATTTCTGCCCTTCCAGTCATGACCTACAAGAGACTTTAGAAATTCATGTACTGTATACCCAGCTGTATAAGCTCTTCGTCTCATACTTGTCTGTGTACTCTTACCTATAGAGTTTTTTTGCCAAAATCATCCCTATATATGCCTCAAACCTAAACTATATCCTTAAATTATCACTGGTAAAAAAAAACATCCTTCAATTATAAAAAAGTTGGCATGTTACTTTCTTCCGTTAGGATTTGTCAATGAATAACGACAACCCTCCACCCATCTGGTACACGCACACAGAAAAAAAGATGGAAAAAACATGTAGCTTTTGCTTCTCTTCGTTTGTAAAGCAGCTTTTTTATAGTGGAATTATATAAATGTCCATAGTAGACATCAAGAAACAACACCATTTTCTTTTCCTATTTACACACAAAAAAGTGAGTAGTTAACAAAGCACCATTGGGTTTATTTGACAGTCACCTAATTGATGTGTTAAAACATGATTTTTAATTATTTTACTTCAATACAGATGAAAAAACAGAAGATGTCAAATACAAATATTTATGCTTGAGAGCTTTCCTTTTTCTTCTTATATGCACGTGGTGTAGAAACACTGATAATGGAAAAATAATCTTTTAAATTTATTTTCACCATGTTTTTACATATCTGATACCATAAACAAGTTTTTAACTATCCGATACTTAGAACATACTTTTTCCCTCCCTTTTAGGCATGTTTTCCCTTCTCTTTTTTGGGTCTTAGTTCCAGTTTTCTGATTATCTATCCTAGTGGAAATTTGGGGGAGGGCATAAATATCGTGCAACCTTCTGTTAGTTCTTTGACAGATCCTAACAGTAGGATGTAACTTGTTACTTTTTGAATACTTTAAGGATGTTTCTTGATCACAACTATATTTTAGGGATGAAGTTTAAACTTAAAGGTATAGTTTAAGGATGTTTTTGGCCAAAAACTCCTTGCCTGTACACCCAACTGTATGAACATCATATCATATCTGTCGTGTACTCATACCAATTATGGGCCTCCATCACCCCATCATTCAATAATTCATCAGTTATCCTTCCATGGGCTATTATATCCGTCAACTCAAGTGATAATCATAAAGACATAATACTCCATAACTCCCATATCATGAACACACTATACAACCGGTCAATGCATGTTAAAATAAAGGGATATATAAGTCAACAATCATCAAAGTAATTTCACAATTATCTAGTTAACAACATGACAATTAAGAAGGCATATTTTCCAACACAATCCAACATATTTTACATGTTTCACCTCATTGATACATTTGAAAACTCATGGATACAACTAACTTCCCATAACATCACTTCAACACACATTCAGAGTCACGAATATGATCAACAATATTTCCTATTAGATCGCAGTACATCAGTTATTAATTAAAGTCTAACTCATAAATCGTAACCCACCTCAATTTTCAAAAGAGAGAATTCAGCTATTTCGCAGGAGCTTTTCCCATTCGTAAGGCCTCAAAATGTTCAAAATCTAACACAAGCAAAGTAAAACTACATTCAATCATCTATACTCCATTCGGGCCTAGCAGTTCTAACCCCATTCTACCCGAAGTCCTAGTCAAATTCACAGTTCTAAGGGGTAATGTGCCACGTTCTACCCCTACACCGGTTATCTCAACTTGTTTTCAAGAATATTTCACTCCAAAACCCTTTTAAATCAGTTCCAACTCAATAAGGTCCAACCTTTATCAATTCTAGGTCTCAAACCATGGTGAAATAGGTGTTCTATAATTTCATTACTCCTAAGAAGTGTTAATTACTCACTTTTAGGCCTAGAAATTAATACCCAACCCTTTTAATTAAAGTCTCCCTAGTTTTCATAACCTAAGATTTTCATCTTAAAGAACACCACCTAAGACCACCCATTGATTCTAGGGAGTTAGAAAATCAAAAGCGAAGAAAGCTAGTTAAGATCCTTACCTTGGGATGAACAATCTCTTCAATCTCTGAAAAATCACCCTCACCCTTCTCATAAGTCGTGCCTTAGTGTTATGGGTGAAAACCCCCAAAATTCCAACTTAAAACCGTCTTACTGCCTCCCATCGTTTGCTGCAGCGGTCGCATTTCTACTACAACGAATCCGCTATGTCGGTCACGGCGGACCCAATGGCTAGCTCTTCCTCCCCATTACGGTGGACCTCCGACCATCATGATAGTCTCACTGCAGTGGTACTTCGGCCACTGTAATGATCCTTGTTAATCAGTAACTCAAAATTCTTGCACAATTTCCTTTCCTTAAACTCAAGTCTAAAGCCAACTCCTCAACACTTCCACTGTGGATCTAGGCACATATAGGGTGTTCTGAACTTACTTCCCATAATGACAGACGGTTCATAACATCAGATACCAATTAAAACATAATTCATCCCCAAACAGCCAAAGAAGCAAGGAAAAAGGAAATACCTGATACGTATTTGTCTCGCAAGTTTGCTTCGGTCTCCCAAGTGGTTTTCTCTACCTACGATTCTTTCACTAGACCTTTACCATCGCAATCTCCTTTGATCTTATAGCCACAGGCTTTTTCTCGTAAGACAAATTCTCCTCAACCTCCGAATCCCATCGAATGATGTAAGACTGATGTTGGATAATTTTACGCACTTATTTGCCATATTTTACCCATGCTTAACTATTTTTTGAGAATAAATTATGTGTGTTTTCTTTGATTTTAGATGATATTTATGAAAAAGAGATAACACACATGATCATATATTTTTAGAGATTAAAATGACAGATTTAGACTCAATTGAAGCTTAAAAGAGAAAGCGTTGCCAAGTTGAACTTAAATGAAGCAACAGCCGTAGCATGATAGACGTTGGCATTGCACAAGCACTCTTGTGTCCCGCGACCAGACCCAAGCAAGGAGAGGCGCGAAGCACAGTCATGTATGGCTCTATGGCTTGCGCGGTGCACAGGGCACTCCAAGAGGCTAGAAGTTCAATCTTAGTTCAAGTAGGAACAGAAGTTGTGAAGTCCAATCCCAGTCCAAGAAGAAACAATGAAGACTTAATCTACTACTATATATACCCCTTCTTAGGATGTTTTAGGTGTCAATTTTTGCATAACTCATAGCTTACAAACATCATACGAATTAGTGGAATTACGTAGTCAAATATTTATTGAAGAATTCATCAAGTTCTTGTGATTTTACTTAGCCTTGGAGATTCATTAAATAATTTCATATTATTGTAAATATTTCATTATGACTTCTTCTACATCTTATGTTATTGTTTTCTCAACTATGAGCGGCTAAAATCTCTTGAAGATAGAGTTGTGGGAACCATGATAGATTAATAGAAGTAGGCAAAATAAAATAGTGACTCTTGAATGGTGAATTGAGTGAATTATTATTCTCTTTGTTTTAATTTGTTTTAGCGGTTACAAATGTTGAAATGTGTCTGTATCTTCAACTTGCTCGACCAAAGAGGTTGAAGTTAGGAAAAGAGAATAATAGTGGTAATTTCAGACTACCAACCCCCATCTAATTAACTTGAACTCTAATAGAGGATAGTTAATCCAAGACTTATGGTGAGGGCAAAAAATACACACTTAAAGCCCGAGAGAATTTAGGAGTAATTCATCTATGTAAGTCGAGAGATATTAGATGAACTTAATCGTTAGTCATACACAAAATTCACCAAGATAGATCACTAATAAAATAAGCTTAATACGTTATAAAATCATGTCGAACACAATCCTAGTTTTATCTTATTAATTTGATAACAACTCAATCATTGTTTAGAATTATTTTTTTCCTTTATTTGCAACCCCTCTTCCAAAAAATTGACTACCAGTTGACTTATTCATCATTAACATATTATTTCTTCCCTATTCCTTGTGGGATCGACCCCAACCTAGCTGTGTTATTATATTTGATAGTGACTGCTTTATACTTCATTGCAAGGTGTAATTTGGGTGTGATCAAATTTGGCGCTGTTGCAATATCTTTTCCATGCTTAGCTATGTTTTGAGAATAAATTATGTGTGTTTTATTTGATTTTAGATGATATTTGTGAAAAAGAGCTAACACACATCATTAGATATTTTTAGAAATTAAAGTGACGGATTTGGACTCAATTATAAAAGAGCAAGGGTTGCCAAGTTGAACTTAAATGAAACAAGTGTCACAACATCATAAGGTTGGCATTGCGCTGGCATCCCTATGCTATGACCTGCGTGGAGGGCAGGTATACCTAAGAAAACTTGCACATATGAACGGAACATGAAAAACTGAATAGAGGTTTAGGGAAAAATTGATACCTCAAACTGAAACTGAGCCGGTAGGGATCAAATGCGGGTATTTAGCTATCATATCTGCTTCAGCATCCCACGTAGCTCCCTTGACATGCTGATTTCTCCATAACACCTTTACTGAAGCTACTTCCTTGTTCCTCAATCTTCGAACCTGACGATCCAAGATTGCAACGGGAACTTTCTCATAACCGAGGCTATCCTTCACATCTACACTTTCCACCGGAACCACTAGAGATGGATCTCCCAAGCACTTTTTCAAGAGCGATACGTGGAATATGGGATGAACCAAAGCTAACTCTGAAGGTAACTCTAACTCATAGGCTACTTTACCCACTCGTCTCACAATCCAGTAGGGGCCAATATAACAGGGGATGAGTTTTCCTTTCTTTCCGAATCTCATTACTCCCTTCATGGGAGATACCTTCAGAAACACCCAATCATCGATCTCGAACTCAAGCTATCTTCTCCTCACATCCGCATAAGACTTTTGGCGACTTTGAGCCATTTTCAACCTTCCTATTTTTAACTGAACTTTCTCCAAGCCTCATGGACTGAATATGGACCCAATAACGAATCCTCACCGACTTCAAACCAACCAATGGGTGATCTACACCTTCGCCCGTAGAGAGCCTTGAACGATGCCATTTGGATGCTCGAGTGGTAGGTGTTGTTGTAGGAGAACTCAATAAGAGGTAAATGCTTGTCCCAACTACCCTTGAAGTTAATGACACAGGCTCTCAACATGTCCTCAAGAGTCTGGAGAGTCCGTTCTGCCTGACCATCTGTTTGTGGATGAAATGTCGTGTTGAGCTTGACCTGGATACCAAGTCCCTTTTGAAAAGATCTCCAGAACTGAGAGGTGAACTGGGTGCCTCTATTTGATATAATGGACAAGGGAACTCCATGCAATCTAACCAGCTCTCGAATGTATAACTTAGCATAGTCTTCTACTGAATCAGTGGTTTTGACCGGTAAGAAATGAGCAGCCTTGGTCAACCTGTCGACCAAAACCCAAATGGAGTCATACTGCCTACGAGTGCGGGGTAAACCGGTTATAAAGTCAATATTGATTTCTTCCCACTTCCAAGTAGGAATGCTGATATCTTGGAGTACACCCCCTAGTCTCTAATGCTCGACTTTCACTTGTTGGCAACTCGGGCACTTGGCTACGAATTCTTCAATATTTCTCTTCATGCCATTCCATCAGTAGATTTCCTAGAAGGCATGAAACATTTTGGTGGCACCTGGATGGACAGAATATCTGGATCCATGATCCTCATGCAACATCCGACTCCTCAAATCCCCACGTTCGGAACACATAAACGACCCTGGTACCGAAGCACACTATCTCCCCCTTTGGAGAAGACTTCTACCTTCTGACTTTGAATAACTTCTTTCAGCTTTACCAATGTTAGATCTTCATTTTGTTTAGCCTTCACCTTTGCTACCAAGGACGACTCTAGCCCACTTTGGACTACTACCCCACCATTGGTCGAACCAACTAATAAAACTCCCAACTGTGCAAGTCGATGGACCTCCTTCACCAGCTCCCTCTTGTCTTCAGTCACATGCGACACACTTTCCATAGAGAGTCTACTAAGGGCATCCACTACCACGTTGGCCTTACCCGATTGGTAAAGGACACTTATGTCATAGTCTTTAAGTAGCTCCAACCACCTTCGTTGCCGAAGATTGAGATCCTTCTGCGTGAACACGTATTGTAAGCTTTTATGGTCAGTGAATACATCTACATGAACCCCATACAAGTAGTGTCACCACATCTTCAAAGCAAACACCACCACAGCCAACTCAAGATCATGGGTCGGGTAATTCTTCTCATGAATTTTTAGCTGTTTGAAAGCATATGCTACGACCTTCCCATGCTGCATCAATACACATCCCAGTACGACTCTTGAAGCATCACAGTATACAACAAAACCATCAGAGCCCTTCGATAAAGTCAACACCGATGCTGAAGTGAGTCTAGCCTTCAATTCCTTGAAGCTCTTCTCACAAGCCTCCGACCATTGGAACTTCACCTTTTTTTTGAGTCAATCTGGTCAATGGGGCTGCAAGGGATGAGAAACCTTCTATGAACCTCTGATAGTAACCCGCTAAGCCCAAAAAGCTCTTGATCTTCGAAGGGTTTACCGGTCTGGGCCAATTCTTTACCGCCTCTATTTTTTGGGAGTCAACCCTTATACCTTCGCTTGACACTACATGTCCCAAGAATGCAATGGAATTCATCAAGAACTCACATTTGCTGAACTTGGCGTATAGCTGGAGTGCTGTGCGTCATGCTCATCCTCGCTTCTGGAGTATATTAATATGTCACATACATGTCCAGATATGCCTTGAATACCCTGTTCATTAGATCCATAAAAGCTGCAGGGGCATTGGTTAGTCCAAAAGACATAACAACGAATTCATAATGGCCATACCGAGTCATAAAAGCAGTTCTCAGGATGTTTCTCTCCCAAACCCTGAGCTGGTGATACCCGGACCTAAGGTCTATCTTGGAAAAATATTTGTCACCTTGAAGCTGATCAAATAGGTCATCAATCTTGGGTAAAGGATACCTATTCTTGACGGTGACCTTGTTCAACTTCCTATAGTCAATACACATCCAAAGAGAACCATCTTTCTTTCGGACGAACAACACTGGGGCACCCCATGGGGATCTACTCAGTCTAGTGAAACCCTTATCCAGCAAATCCTTCAACTGCTCCTTTAATTCTTTTAGCTCGGTTGGGGCCATTCGGTAGGGAGGAATTGATATGGGCTGTGTGTTGGGTAAAAGATCAATCGCAAAATCAATATCCCTTTTGGGAGGAGCACCTGGTAGTTCATCTGAAAATACCTCAGGATATTCACATACCACAGGGACTGACTGAATGTTTGGGGTCTCGGACGTGACATCCTTAACCCTAACCAAATGGTAAATACAACCCTTGGAAATCATTTTCCTGACCTTGAGATAGGAGATAAAGCGACCTACAAGGACCGTTGAGCTACCCTTCCATTCTAAAATTGGTTCACCCAGAAACCGGAACTCCACCGCTCGGGTTCTACAGTTAACAGAAGCATAACATGCAAACAACCAATCCATGCCCAAAATAATGTCAAAATCAGTCATAGCCAATTCTACTAGGTCTGCGGAGGTAACCTTATGCAATACAATAATGGGGCAACCTCTATATACTCGCCTCGCTACAACTGAATTCCCAACTGGAGTAGACACAGAAAATGGTTCTGGAAAAGTTTCAGGACTGACCCCAAAGTTACTAGAAATGTAAGGTTTCATAAAAGGAAGTGTAGCTCCTGGATCAAGCAAAGCATAAACATCAATATGAAAGGCTTGCAACATACTCGTGATGACATCGGGAGAAGTTTCCTACTCCTGTCGAGAGCCAAGTGCATAAAACCGGTTCTAGCACTGGCCGCCAGTTGGACTAGTCGAAGTACCCTGCTGAGTAGGACGAGCCACTGGGGCTGCTGAACTAGTTGTTGAAGTGCGAGCTCCACCACCCCCTGACCTGGCTGTGGGGAAATTCCTGAGCTTGTGTCTGAGTTTGCCACACCCGAAACAAGCATCTGAGCCCACCAAACACTTCCGTGGGTAGTTCTTAGCGCAAGTAGCACAAGATGGGAATGTGCGCTCTGTGCACATGCTATTTTGACCCCTCAAACCTGAGGCCCTGCTCCCCTGTTCATCTCGTGGCCTGAATGTGGTACTGACCGAAGATGGTGCTGGTGTAATAGACCTGTGCTGGGACTGCTGGTGAGGCCCACCTCCTAGACTCGACTGGGAGGATCTGTAGCTATCAGTTTTAGCGCTCTTGGCCTCTCTCTGCCTCATATAAGCTGCCTCCATCTGCTGGGCATAAAGGAATATCCATAGGTAGTCCATATCCTAATGAAGCATGGCTGTGCTGTAGTCCTTGTCCAGATACTCGGTTACTCCCTGCACGAATCTGCTCAATCGCGCCCTCTGGTCCATCACTAACTCAGGGGAATACTTTGACAGGTGAGTGAACTTAAGTGAATATTCTAACACCGTTATCTTTCCCTGTTTGAGATTAACAAACTCAGCTGCTTTCAATTCCCTCATCTCCCGAGGGAAGAACCTGTCAAGAAAGGCCATGAGGAACTCGTCCCAGCTGATAGGGCCTGCTTCCGCTATCCTGCTGTCCTTCCATTGCTTGAACCAAATATAGGCGACCTCCTTAAGATGATAAGAGGCCAAATCAACACACTCCTCATTTGTCACTTCCATAACCTGAGTGACCTTCAAAATCCCTTTAATGAACCCGTGTGGATCCTCGTCCACTTTTTTTCCCTGTGAACTCGGTAGGGTTCATCCTTAGAAAGTCCCCAATCCAGGCTGCCGCTGCATTGCTGTTCTGTGGAACATGCGCAACAGCCTGTTGGTTGACCTGAGCGATCAAGGCCTGCGTCAACATTTGGATAGCCGCCTGAAACTCGGCATGAGCTGCTGGCTCTGGTGCCTGGGCCTCCTGAACAGGTGGGGCTTGCTGACGCCCATTATCATGGCCACCCTCGTGGCCTTCATCATTTCCGTTCCTTCTTCCATTCATCCTCCTGGGAGCCATAATTTTTCTGCAATCGCGAATAGCACGAGTTAGAAGGATGGAGAGGTTTTCACAACATGACATAGATCACAAAAGAAGGGGATATTTCCTAAAACGTTCAGTAGCCTCTTTGTCATAAGTGTGGAGCGCTTCACAGCCCTGAAAAAGACTCTACCTAACGTGACTTTCAGACTCCCTAGGACTCATCTAAACCTATTGCTCTGATACTAAGTTTGTCACGACCCGAGAGTACACCCGAATCATAGACACGAGACGAGGAGCCCCAAGGGACCCCAAGTCAACCCATGACATGAGCATATAACTAAACCATTCACATAAGGCGGAAGACTTAGATTAATAATCATGAACTAAATGAAATCATGACATGAAATATAGGAAACAACAAAACATGATCCAAGCGTAAACAGTTGATTACTACAAGTAGGTCGGAAAGCCTCTAATCATAATAGATGGGTTAAAGAGACAAGACCCCAACTAACCCCAACATACTGAAAACTCAAAGACAACAAGATTCGAACATGAAGCCGTCGAACCATGAGGACTCACCACAGAGAACTGGGAGCAGATCTGAGAGAAAGCTAGGAGCGATGCTGGACCTGTGACCCAGAGCCTGTATCATAAAACGATACATCATAGAAAATATGCGGGTCAGTACTTGAAATATACTGAGTATGCGAGGTATGAAAAATAATACTTGAAAATATAAAAGTTATAGGAGTGGGGACATCATGATCATAAATACTGAAATCATAAATATATCATAAGGCTCAAGCTTTCCGAAATATCCATAACCTGCCGTAGTCATAACATGAGGGAAAACATTTCATAAGCATGACTTGAGCCAAAATAACGCAATCATACATGCATTAAAACATGAGGAACAGTGGGAGATTTCTATAACCGACATACTCCATATGAGCACACATGGAGCTCGACCTGTAAGCCTAGTCGTGAGGCCGTCCATACCTTGACAAGGGTATGAACCATGAAAGGCGTGATATCACTCACGAAGACCCCGTAGGGAATAGGGGACAGACACTGATGCAGTCCCAAACATAACCTAGGGTGGCACGTAGTTTTGAGATTCGGGGTGTAACCTAGGCCCCGAACCTACTCGATGTTAAGTACTACTCCCAAAACATGCAATGTGCTCATAAAATTCATACATGACATGCATGGCTAGTTAAATTGTGATAATCATAACATGCTTGAGAATTCATGATACTAGCCATGGAAATGGGGCTCTTGGTTCGGCAAAAATCATAGTTCATGAATCATGAGCAACATGTGGGCATTGCCCATAATTTCAATCATACTTGAAATTCTTAAATTTATGGAAAACATGATCATAATAACACGAGTAATTGAAAACACGCTTAAAATTCAAAAGTTCATATCATGCTTTAGAATCACCAAAATCATGAATTTCACTAAAAACCCTATGATTTAGGGTACATGTGCTTTTAGAATTAAATCATCAAGTATTATAGAAAATAAGTGAAAATAGCCCAACAATTCAAACCCATGATTTTAGACATACTACAACATGTTCATATCGATTTTTGAGGAAACATGCATTTGGCTTATGACCCATCAAAAATTGATAGTTTTTAACATAGAATTAGGGAGAATTTGAGCATGGGTAGGGACTAAACTACCCATTCAAAACCCCACATACCTGGAACTCCTTGATTCCTAACTCCCTTGAAAAGCCCTAGATGGAAACTTGAAGAACTTGAAGATGAACACTTGAATCCCTTTCCTCTTTCCTCTCTACTTTTACAAGTATCAAATGAGGTTATGGATGATTTTCCCTTAAAAAATCCTGTCCTGACCTCAAACGACGTAGTTTAGGTCTTAGGAGCATAGGAAATTACGAGAAGGCCCTTACTAATTTGCAGGAAATAACTGCCAGGTGACCCTAACGGGTGACCTGACGACTCGCCAGGATGGGAAACGACTCGTCGCGTTGCCCGTCAAGTTTACTGGATACCAGGTGGACTGGGCTTGCAACGGGGGGCCTAACGATTCGTCCCCAGTGACCACGACTCGTTACGCCCTTCCATCAAGTACACTGCCTCATCTCCACTAGAATTCCATGGGCTTGCTCACGACTCACCTCATGAGTCATTGGGACTGGCCACGACTCGTGGGGTCCCATCTGTTAGGTACATTGGTCAAACCTCCCAGGTAACCCTTAACCTCACCCCACGGTAGACCAGACGACTCGTGGTGGCTGACCACGAGTTGTTCCCATGCCAGTGGGGACCTCAACTCCTCAGCTTAGTCCAACCTTCCCACGAGCCACCTGACGACTCGTGGGGTCTCCTCAAGAGTCATCTAATGACTCATTCTGCACTGCTGCATTATTTTTCAGATTTTTTCCCGTTTGGCTCCAGGGGCTGATCCTTGGGTTCCCGGGGTATAACAGTTGGGCTATCACCAGCTAAAGATTCTTACTGAGGACATTCTGAAAATAAACTTTCAGACCATGTATGGGCATTATGAGTTTTTAGTCATGTCATTTGGGCTTATTAATGCTCCAGTTGCTTTTATGAGTCTGATGAATGGGATATTTAAGTCGTACTTAGATTCATTCATAACTATCTTCATTGATGACATTCTAGTATACTCAAGGAGTAAAGAGGAACATAAGCATCATCTAAGAATTGTCTTGTGGTTGCTGAAGAAAAAATAGTTATATGCAAAATTTTCAAAGTGTGAGTTTTGGCTGGCATCTGTATCCTTTTTGGGACATATGGTCTCAAAGGAAGGAATTATGGTTGATCTGCAGAAGATGGAGGCAGTTAGAAATTGGGCTAGGCCCACACCGGTGATAGAAATTCATAGTTTTGTGGGGCTGGCTAGCTACTATTGTCAGTTTGTGAAGGGCTTTGCTACAATTGCATCTTGGTTCACCCGTTTGACTTAGAAGGATGTACTGTTGCAATAGTCTGATGAATATGAGGAGAGCTTTCAAAAGCTCAAGACCTTGTTGACTATAGCCTCTATCCTAGCGTTGACAGTGGAGGGTGATCACGCTTACTTCAAAATGAAGTATAAAGAATTTACTATCAAATATAGTAACCCAACTAGGTTATGGTCAATACCACAAGGAATAGGTCAAAAATAATATGTTAATGATGATTAAATCAACCGATAGTCAATATCTTAGAGGAGGTTTGCAATAAAAAGAAAAAGTAATTTTATGCAGTGATTAAGTTGTTATCAAATTTATGAGAAGAAATTAGGAGTGTGTTTTTCATGATTTCATAATGTAGTAGACTTATTTTATTAATGATCTATCCTGGTGAATTTTGTGTAAGACTGATGATTAAGTTCATCTAACATCTCTTGACCTACATAGATGAATTTCACTCCAAATCCTCTCGGACTTTAGGTGTTCATATTTTTCCCTCGTCATATGTCTTGGATTAACCATTCTCGGTTAGAGCTCAAGTTAATTAGATGAGGGTTAGTAGCCTCAAATTTCCATTGTTATTCTTTTTTTCTAACTTTAACCTCTTTGTTAGAGCAAGTTGATGATACATGCACATTTCAATGTTTGCAACCGCTAAAACTAGCTAAAACAAAGAGAATAACAATCCACTAAATTCACCATTCAAGAATCACTATTTCATTTCACTTACTTTCGTTAATCCATCATGGTTCTCACAACACTAGATAAATAATTTGGCTGCTCATGTTTGAAGATAATAACATAAGATTTATAAGAAGTCATGATGAAATACTTACAATAATATGAAATTATTTGACAAATCTTAAAAGCTAAATAGAATCACAAGAACTCGAAGTTTTTCCTCCAACATGCACACTTAAATGATATGACTTGTGACTAATAGTCAATAATTAAGTGGTTTCAAAGTGATGTGTCTAAAAACATCCAAAAGGAGTGTCACGCCCCACCTTAGGAGGCATGACTGGTACTTAGTGTCACATTGGGATCTGAACTGGCCTGGCTGGGCTTGTGTACTTCTGGTGCATGCTCGCAACTCAATTCAAGGAAACGACAAGCTATATCTCAGTTGTAAATATAGCCTCAGGCTGACAAGGACACATATCAACTCCGGAGGAAGGAGTTGACTGGTATGCTGACTCTTGCTGATGACTAGGGAGGTCCCGAACCACGTCTATCCGCACCTGCAGGCAAGTAATGCAGCACACCAAGGATGGGCGTCAGTACAATATGTACCAAATATGTAAGGAAGTAAAAATAATAACTGAATGAAAACTGATAAAGCTGAAGTAATCAAGAAGAAGTTAAGAATTTAACCTGAGTAATTTGACAATTTGAAAAATATAACTAACAAGTATATGTACAAACAAGAACCTAATCGCCCCCCATAACCCTGGAAGGTACAAACAACATAGAATAACCTACGTAGACCCCCATAAGCCTCGGAAAGTACAAACAACATACACTCCTCTTATCTGGCTACTAAGGGTTTGTAAGCATACTATAACTGAGGAATACTCGTCCTCTGAAGTTGTATCCGAGCCTAGTAGGCTCCTATTTATGGGTTGATTCGTCTAGGCTCTTGTAGCTGTGTCTGAGCCACCTGGGCTCCTGTAACTGTATGTGGACCCCAAGCCTTGGCTCAACTGAGGGTCGTAATGCAAGCTCCAGTAAGTGGACCCTGAGCCTTGGCTCAACTGAGGGTCATAATGCAAGCTCTTGTAACTGGACCCTGAGCCTTGGCTCGACTGAGGGTCATAATGCCTCTAAGGCATGGAGGATTCTGGAGCTGACTAGACCTCAATACAGACCTTACGACCTCAATATAGTCCCTTCAGATATCATATCGCTCCTGTGAGCATAACATCATAGGCAACAAAGCACCCAGAAAATCAACTGTCGTATGCAGAAATTAAACTAGCTAGGGTTAACTCAGATGAGGATTGCTGTGTCATTATTTTCATCTAAATTCTATTGGTAGCAGCTAACCACAATAAGTTTACTCTGGAGTACTATAGATAAATAGGTCGTATCAAATCTACAAGAACGTAACTTGCCGAAGAGGGATAACCTTAACATACCTCAAATGCCGACTTTCATTTAATTGGTGAGTTTCAACCTGTAACCGGTAGTTTCACCCAAATGCAACCCTTATACTATTGCTTGTGGCCATTTAGGATCCAATTTGGTGTAATTCTGTCAACCTTTACTCGGTGGGCTTTCAGTACATCGAGCGAATTTTCAAGAAATAACTCCTCAGTGATGCTTCCCATAGCTTAGAACTTATTACCCAAAGTTAATTTGCATTTGAATGGCGTTTGATAGCGTAATTTAACGGAAATCAAATGAAAGTTGTGTGTTTTCTCATTTCTGGCCGAGGGGGATATGTTGACGAATGGTTTGAATTGAACGGG
>JACEIK010002324.1:66764-80164 GCA_018107945.1 Datura stramonium
GGCATGCTGGCGCACCGTGCTGCCTAGCGCACAGGCAGGCTGGAGCGTCGCGCTGGCCCCTTACGGCCTAGGCTCGCTCGATCTTTCTTTCGAGGCTCTTCCCGCACGTATCAAGCACTCTCTCTACTCGTCACAAGTCCACGCGCACTAGCCGCTAATATCTTACGGGGTGTAACATCCTCCCTCCCCGGAACATTCGTCCTCAAATGTCGTCTTCGGGATTAAAGGAGTTATCTTTTTTAACTAATACTTAGGAAAATTTCAGCAAAGTCTCCTCTGTATTATGGACTATTCAGAAACTTGAAACGTAGGAAAACCCAACATAGGTATCTCACAGGACGCTATAACCAGCTATTCCACCATATAGAGATAACCAACCAAACAGTACTAGTAATATAGGCAGTAAAATAACCACTGAATAATGACCTCTCCTTAACTGCATAATCGGGGTCAATCCTGGAACAAGTGAGGATATCTAGATCTCATGTCGTCCTCAGCTTCCCAAGTCATCTCTTCTATATTTCTATTCCTCCATAGGACTTTAATGGAGGCCACATCTTTAGTCCATAACCTACGAACCTGTCAATCTAGTATAGCATCTGGAACCTCCTCATAAGATAACTCCTCAGTAACCTGAACATCCTCAACTGGAACAACCAGAGACGGGTCCCCTATACACTTTCTCAACATTGACATGTGAAAGACTGGATGGACCGATTCTAACTTTGAAGGCAATTCTAACTAATATGCCACTCGACCTATCCTTCAAAGGATCCGGTACGGGCCAATGAACCTAGGGCTAAGCTTTCCCTTCTTGCCAAATATCATAACGCCCTTCGTCGGCAAAACTTTAAGGAATACCCAATAATCAACATAAATTCCAACTCTCTACGCTGCTCATCGGAGTAGGACTTTTGACGACTTTGGGTTGTCAGTAAACACTCTCTGATGAGTTTTACTTTCTCTTCTGACTGTGGATCATATTAGGTCCGATCAACCCTGCCTCTCCTACTTCAAACCATCCAATTGCGGACCTGCATTTTTGCCCATATAATGCCTCATAAGGCGCCATCTGGATTACAAACTAATAATTTTTATTATATGAAAATTCAATAAGAGGTAAATGCTCGTCCCAACTTTCTCCAAAATCCAGCACACACTCCCGTAACATGTCCTCAAGCATTTGATGGTGCGCTCTATCTGGCCGTCTGTTTGGGGATGAAAAGTTGTACTCAAATTAACTTATGTCCCCAAACCTTTATGAAATGATTGCCAAAATCTAGCTGTAAATTGTGCCCCTCTGTCAGAGATAATAGATGTTGGGACACCATGCAATCGGACTATCTCCTTAATATATAACTTAGCGGAATCTTCGGCTGAGAATTTAGTCCATACTGGCAGAATGTGCACTAATTTCATTAACCTATCAACAGTAACCCAAATATAGCCAAATTTGCGTCTGGTACGGGGTAGTCTTGTCACAAAATCTATATTAACTGCCTCCCATTTCCACATAGGTATAGCCATCTCCTGAGTTAGTCCGTCAGATTTCTGATGTTTAGCTTTTACTTGTTGACAATTAGGACACTACGCCACGAATTTGGCTACACCTTTCTTCAGTCTAGGACACTAGTATATTTTTTTTATGTCGTGGTGCATCTTCATCGAACCTGGATGAAGAGAGTAACGAGAATAATGTACCTCTGCCATAATCTGCTGGCGGAGCCCTGCTACATTTGGAACGTAGTTGCAACCTCTGTATCTCAAAGCCCCGTCTTCAGTTAACTTAAAAGCTGATATTTCGCTCTGCCGAACCTTGTCTCTAAACTGTACCAGAATAGGGTCCTCGCACTGCCGCTCCTTCACCTCTACAACCAGAGATGATACTACTGTATTCTGAATCACAACCCCATTATCCCCTGAATCTACTACCCGGACCACTAAACTGGCTAACTGGTGCAGCTCTCCAACTATCTCCCACAGTTCTGGCTGTAGATATGCTAATCTTCCTATGGATATGTGACTAAGGGCATCAACTACAATATTGGCCTTCCCTGGGTGATACAGGATGTTCATGTCATAGTCTTACAGTAATTCTAACCACCGGCGCTTCCGCAGATTGAACTCTTTCCGCATGAAGATGTACTGGAGGATCTTATGATCAGTGAAGACATCTACGTGTACACCATACAAATAATGCCTCCAGATTTTTAAGGCATGAACCACTGCAGCTAACTCCAAATCATGGGTGGGGTAGTCCTTTTCATGTTTCCTCAGCTGCCTCGAAG
Source organism: Datura stramonium (assembly GCA_018107945.1). Taxonomy (NCBI): domain Eukaryota; kingdom Viridiplantae; phylum Streptophyta; class Magnoliopsida; order Solanales; family Solanaceae; genus Datura; species Datura stramonium. Next base: position 69,053 of record JACEIK010002324.1, read on the forward strand.
CACAAGAAATTACTTTACCGTGTTGCATCATAACACACCCTAACCCAACGCCTGAAGCATCACAGTATACATGTTACACCCCGTAAGTTTCTATAACTTAGATGGCCTATTCATATGTTGGTTGAGAGTTTTAGAGTGCCATACGTATGAGGAAAGGGACTCGGGGAAGGCCGAACGAGTGCCAAGTTGGAATTTCACAAGAGGAGGCTGAATCGCGCTGCCCAGAGGGGCAAAGTGGCACGGAGCTGGGACCTCCGCATTAGCCAACGTGGCACGGAGCCAAAACGGCGCGTTGGCCAACGTGCCATGTTGCCATGTATTTTGCTGCAAGTATATATAGGCCTCACCTTTTAACATTATGTCATTTCTCACATTTATTTTGACCAGAATAGAGGATAGGACGAAGGGAATATATAATTTTCATCCGATTATGCCGTCAAACGCCATACAAATTAAAATTAACTTCGGGTATCGAAGTATAAGGCTGCAGGGAGCATTTCTATGGAGTTGGTTTCATGAAATTCGCCCGGCGAATCGTCGTCCCGCCGAGCCAAAGTTGTTGGAATTGCTCCAAACTAGTGTCAATATGATCCCAGGCTTAAAGTAAGTATTTCTCCATTCTAGATCTTCGAGAAATAACGAGGTTTTGACCGTGTTCCGTTTAATTAGAAATATAGTTAATATTACTATATAAAGTTTTCCTTTTTGCCGAATTTAGTGATAAAACTAATCCTATATTTCCAGTAACATGATTTCAGTTGAGAAGGGCAGTTGAACACAAGCCGAAACTCGCCAGTTATCGGTAAACAGCGATCAAGGTATGTAAGGCTTAACTCTCGGCAAGTATCCTAGTCGTACAGTGTTACGACTTATGTCTTCGAATAGAAGTAATGATCTCAGATGCTGCAGATGGTTTCTACCATTAGATTGTAATTCGATATGTGTAATTAGCTATTTTTGATCTATGTATATAAGTATCAGATATGTGGCGATTAGCTGCTAACAGGGATTACAGTTACATAAATTCTGGTTAGCTGTTAGAACTCATATACAAATCGTACTGCAGGACCCCTCATTAAAAGGGGAGTAGGTTAAATGTGATTCACGTATGACGCTATAGGAACTCTTTCAGATTTTTGGGATGGTAGAATTATATGTTCGTTGCCAGACCTAGACTTCAGAGGCTCGTAAGAGTTAGTAGCCTGAATCAGTTGGTTAAACGATATGGGCGCAGTTAGGCGGTCTGACGAGACCAATTGGCGCCTGTATTAGCAGGAAAGAATCCTTAGAGGTCATTAACGTTATCGCACGTCCCAGAACCAGAAATAGAGACATAATAGGTATATTCTAGAGTTAGCGACATCAGGGTTCTCCATTGTATTGAGTGATCGCCCGTCATCCCTTTAGCCTTATCAGTGATTGTCAGTCTTAGTCGACCTGACAGTTATCATGTAGGATTCCAACAAGCCAACCCAGTTGTATAAGTCAGATAAACCCATGGGTACCCCAAGGAGGGGTCCACATCAGTAGTCAGTGACGAGCCAGCACCCTAGCCAGTTCTTGTAAGGTATTCAGGTACAGAGTGCCAGGAGAAGCTTAGCCCTATAGCTGTTTACTTAGAAGAATAAAGTAGTTAGCTATCCGCAACCCCACAGTTATTCATGAGTTATAGAGGTCCGAGTGGAACATTCAGAGTGTTGTTAGGCCACTTTAGACCTAGCTTTATTCAACCCAGATTATTAGAGATCATGATCACTATCAGGATCCTCTGATCAAACACGTGCACATGGTGTGCCTGTAGACAGTCATACAGATTATCCCAGAGGAGAGTAGCATTAGTATGAGGCCCAGAAGGCCAGATACTCTCTCGCTATACAGATAGATTTATTTGTAAGTTTCTCCAGTATAGTAATCCAGTATGACTCTCAGTAAAGCGTGTCAGGAGTATGTGATTGTGTGCAGTTATTGTTATCAGTTGAGACCTGTATTTTCATTGTTTGGGCTGGATTACTTGTATAGCTTTCGTGACCGCCCCAGGGTTAATAGCTGTGTCGACTCGTCCACCAGAGGGCGAGGATACGTCGCTCTACTGAGCGGCATGCCGTCCGCAAGGGACGAAGATGGGGAGCCAGCTCCTCATATTTTGCCGTGGTTGGTCTATACACACCCCCGCCGAGCGCTTGCGCCCGGGGTGTAGATTTCAGGAGTCCTCCAGAATCAGGCACAACTATAGTCAGGGGCCCAGCGGGCCCAAGCTGCATACCCAGGGGACCGGTAGGATGCTCATAGTTAGTAGGTGGTGGGGTATGACCTGGATAGGGGTAATTAGATTGAGGTGTACTCACTAGGGCTAATGGGGGCCCATATGGGTTGTTATGTGTTGATTGCACCTTCTGGCTTATGGGGGCCAGGTAAGGTTTATGTTATGTTGCTTTAGTTACTGATAGTTAGACAGTAAGATGTTCCGTTTGTCAGGTATGACCCCTACCCTTCTTATTACAGTTACGTTTAGTCCTGATTTTACTACTTCAGTCAGCTTCAGTCCATTTCCTTTACTTCAGTTATGGTCAGCTTTATTTCTTACTTTCACTCATTTACAGCTATTGCTTTACATACTCAGTACATACTGTACTGACACCCTTCTCGGGGTGCTGCATTACTTGCCTGCAGGAATAGATAGACGAGGAGCAGACCCCTCGTAGTTTCAGCCAGCTGCATAGAGCCATCAGCTCCTTTCTTCCGGAGCTTGTGTGACATAGGTTTATTTTTTTGTTTACACAGTATGGGTAGGTCGGGGCCCTGTCCCGACCATCTTATTACTCCTAGAGGCTTGCATATTGTATCATTTCCCTGTGCTTAGATGTATCGGCTGAGTGGGGTCGTATGTGATTTAGATTATGTGTGTTGGCCGTGTGGGGCCTTGTTTAGTTGTTTATTTTTCACAGGTGGCTATAGGCCCTGTCGGCCGGGGGTTGTATTTACAGCCGCTATATAGCCCGTTGTTTTCTTGATTCTAGAGTTAGAGCCATCCCTACACCAGAGGTGCTTAGGCTCAGTCAGTTCAGCAGCTTAGGTCCTAGTAGGGCACCAGGTGCCATTCATGCCTCCCAAGGTGGGGAGTGACAATACAGCATAACCCTCTGAACCTTTCGACAAAGCCAACACTGGTGCCGACTTCAATTTGTTTTTCATCTCCTAGAAACTCTACTCACAGGCCTCAGTCAAATGGAACTTGGCCGCTTTCTGAGTCAATTTGGTCAAAGGCGCTGAAAGGTTAGAAAATCCTTCCACAAACCTTCTGTAATACCTGGCCAATCCTAGGAAAATATGAACCTCTGTTGGAGTTGTAGGTCTAGGCCATGTCTTTACTGCCTCAATTTTCTGTGAATCAACCTGAATACCAGCATTTGATATAATGTGGCTCAAGAAAGCTACGAAATTTAACCAGAACTCACATTTAGAAAACTTTGTGTATAACTGTCGATCTCTGAGGACCTGAATCTCTATGCGCAAATGATGTTTGTGTTCTGCTTCTGAGTGGGAATATACCAGAATGTCATTGATGAACACAATCACAAACAGATCTAAATATGGCTTGAAGATGCTGTTCATCAGATCCATGAACACTGCTGGGGCATTCGTTAGCCCGAAGGACATGACTAAGAATTCAAAATAACCATATCTAGTCCTAAAAGTTGTCTTCCAGATATCCTTCTCCTAAACTCGAACCTGGTGGTACCCAAATCTAAAGTCAATTATGGAGAAATACTTCTCCCCTTGCAGCTGGTCAAATTAATCATCTATCCTTTGAAGAGGGTATTTATTCTTAATGGTAACTTTATTCAACTGTCGGTAGTCTATACACATGCGTAGGGAGCCATCTTTTTTCCTCACAAATAAAACTGGTGCACCCCACGACAAAGCACTAGGTCTAATAAAACCCTTTTCTAATAAGTCTTTTAACTATTCTTTCAATTCAATAGGAGCTATTCGATATGGAGGGATGAATATACGTTGAGTATCAGGTAGAAAGTCTATAGAGAAATCTATTTCCTGCTTTGGGGGAATACCAGGAAGTTCGTCTGGAAATACATCTGGAAACTCATTAACCACTAGGATGGACTGGAGAGTCGGGGATTTTGCTTACATATCCCGAACCCTAACAATATGGTAGATACAACCCTTTGCTATCAACTTTTTTGCCTGAAGATAGGATATGAACCTACCCTTTGGCGTAGTTGCATTACCTTCCCACTCTCGCACTACCTCCCCTGGAAAGTGAAATCGGACAATTCTGGTCCAGCACTCTACCATTGCGTAACATGGAGCCAGCCAATCAATACCCATAATTACAACAAAATCAATCATTTCTAATTCTACTAGATCTGCTAAAGTCTGGTGACCAAAAATTTCTACTGTACAACCCCATAAATTCTTTTAGCAATAATAGAGTCACTGACGGGTGTAGACACCGAGAAGGGTCACTGAAGCAATTCTGGCACTATATCAAACTTTCGCGCCACTAATGGAGTAACATATGACAAAGTGTAGCCCGGGTATATCAATGATAAAAAGGGTGAGAGCAAACACCTAACATACCTGTCACAACATCTGGAGACGACTCTAACTCCTATTGTCCCGGTAGTGCATAAGTGCGATCCTGACCGCTGCCTGAACTGGATGCCCCTAATCTACCTCGGCCTTTGACGGCTGGGGCTGAAGGCCTGAGGATCTATTCTGCTGATCCTGCTTGCTCTGGTGTCTAGTCGGACAATCCCTCATTATATGTCCCTCCTGCCCACAGGAAAAATAGGCAGTGGAACAGTACCTTCACCTCCCCGATGTCACCTATGATAGGTACTACAATGTGATACAACTAGTCCCATCTGATCTGGAGCCCTCCGTTGCTGCGAGCCTGACACTCGTGAACTTTGGCCGGGACCTGACTGTCCACGATGATCTGATCGCTGTCCTGTTGCTATTGAAATGGGGGCCTAGGTTTCTTACCTGATAAACGAGGCCTAGGACCACCCTAAAAATTTGCTCAAAAGTCTGCAGGTCTAGCCCTCCAACGCTGTCCTGTCTTGCCCTATCAATCGCGTACTAACGTTGTCTGATTTCCCCTATGTTCTGAGTAAAGGTGTGAATCTGTGAGACATCCATATTTTCTCGCAGTGTATCTATAATGCAAGACTCCACATATTCTACCCCAAGTCCCATAAGAAACCAGTGCACCCTAGTTGGCATAGTGTCAACTAACGAGGGTGCATATCTGGCTAAGGAATCAAACCTCAATGCGTATTCTCTAACACTTATTCTGCCCTACTCCAATTGTAAAAACTACTCTACTCTGGCCTGCCGGACCTCTTGGGGAAAATAACGGTCTATGAAAGCTTTAGAGAAGCTAGGCTATGTAGGTGGAGGCGCATCTCTACCTCGGGATCTTTCCCAATTCTCGTACTACAAAACTGCTACCTCTTGCAATTGGAATACTGCTAACCTAACTAATTCTGTGGATGAAGTATGCATGACCCTAAATATCCTCTGCAGTTGGTCTATGAAGTTTTGGGGGTCCTCCCTACGGTCTGTCTCTGTAAACTACGGGGGACTCAAAGCAAGGAACTCAAGGACTCTTGAACTCCGGGGCCCCTCAATGGGCCCAACAACAACTGGTACTACTGGCTGAGGCTGACGCTGGGCAGCCATCATCTGAACCAACATGTATAATGCACCTCTGAGCTCCTGATCTAATGGCACCGGAATGGCTAGGGGTGGTACTGGTATATCTGCTGCCCTAGAGGGCTCCTAGTGCGGCGGTGGGTGCTAGGGAGATCGAGGTGATGTCTCCCTGTCGACCTCAGATCGGGATGACTATGACTGAGGCCCACTACTAGTGTACTCTCCTGCCGCAACATCCAACTCCAACCAGTCATGGTCTATCATGCGTCAGACATTTCTCTGTAAATAAGTAGAATAACATAAGCTTAGGGAGTTACCCTATACAACACAGCTCTATAGCGCGACTAGAGGAGAAAGAAGAGTAACCACATTATTATGCCTCATAGCCTCCTATCTATAAATGTGGTGCACAACACATCCATAGACAAGATTCTACTTGAAACGACTTGCAAACTCCCTGGGATACGACCTACTCTGATACCAAGTTTGTCACGCCCTACCTTAGGAGGCATGACTAGCACCTAGTGCCACACTGGGATCTGAACTGAACTAACCTGACTGGACTTGTGCACTTCTATTGCATGCTCGCAACTCAATTCAAGGAAACGACAAGCTATATCTCGGTTGTAAATATAGCCTCAGGCCGACAAGGCCACATATCAACTCCATAGGAAAGGAGTTGACTGGTCTGCTGACTCTGGCTGATGATTAGGGAGGTCCCAAACCACGTCTATCTTCACTTGCAAGCAAGTAATGCAATGCCCTGAGAATGGGCATCAGTACAATATGTACCGAATATGTAAAATAGTAAAAATAATAACTCAATGAAAGCCGATAAAGTTGAAGTAATCAAGAAGAAGGATAAGAATTTAACTTGAGTAATCTGACAATTTGAAAAATATAACTAACAAGTATATGTACAAACAAGAACCTAACCGGACCCCCATAAGCCTGAAAGGTACAAACAATACGGAATAACCTACCTGGGCCCCCATAAGCACCGATAAGTACAAACAATGTACACTCCTCTTATCTGGTTACTAAGGGTTCATAAGAATACTGTAACTCAGGAATACTCATCCTCTAAAGTTGTATCTAAGTCTGGTAGGCTCCTGTTTCTGGGTTGAGCCGTCTAGGCTCCTGTAGCTGTGTCTGAGCCACCCGGGCTCTTGTAATTATATCTGGACCCCGAGCCTTAGCTCGACTGAGGGTCGTAATGCAAGCTCCTGTAACTAGACCCTGAACTGTGGCTCGACTGTGGGTCATAATGCAAGCTCCTGTAACTGGACCCTGAGCCTTGGCTCAACTGAGGGTCATAATGGCTCTGCGGTATGGAGGAGTCTGGAGTTTACTAGACCTCAATACGACCCTTACGGCCTCAATCAGGTCCCTTTGGACATCATATCACTCCTGTGAGCATAGCCTCATAGGCAACAATGCACCTAAGAAACCAACTGTTGTATGTAGAAATCAAACTAGCAAGGGTTAACTCCGACGAGGATTACTGTGTCATTATTGTCGTCTCAATTCTATTGGTAGCAGCTAACCACAACAAGTTTACTCTGGAGTACTACAGATAAATAGGCCGTATCAAATCTACAACGAATGTAACTTGCCGAAAAGGGATAGCCTTAACATACCTTGAATACCGACTTTCGTTTAACCGGCGAGTTTCAACTTGTAACCGGCAGTTTCACCCAAATGCAGCCCTTATACTATTGCCTGTGGCCATTTAGGATCCAATTTTGAGTAATTCCGTCAACCTTTACTCGATGGAATTTTGGTACGCCGAGCAAATTTTCGAGAAATAACTCCAAAGCGATGCTTCCTGTAGGCCTAAAACTTATTACCCAAAGTTAATTTGCATTTGGACAACGTTTGATAGCATAATTTAACGAAAATCAAATGAAAGTTATGTGCTTTCTCATTTCTGGCCGAGGGGGATATGTTGATGAATGGCTTAAATTGAATAAGGGGCGGTTTATATAGGCCAAGGGCGGTGGCATGGGCGGCGCCCCACGCGCCAAGAGGTCAGCGCCCCGCATTGGCCATCGCGCCAAGGTGCCTGTCGTGCCGTGCCTCCCAGGGCACTGGCATGCTAGCTTGTGCACTGGCCAACGTACAGGTAGGCTAGTGCGTCATGCTGGCCCCTCGTGGCCTGGCCTTGCCCGACCCTACTTTCAAGGCTCTTCCTGCACGCGTCAAGCTCTCTCTCTACTCATCACAAGCCCACACGCATGCACACTAGACGCTAACATCTTATGGGGTGTAACAAGGGGTATATATAGTAGTAGAATAAATCCGCATCTGTTCCTACTTGGACTGAGATTGGACTTTGCAGCTTTTACTTCAGACATGGGGTTTCGTATCACGCCCTTCATTGCTCAAAATAGGCCTCGCGTCGAGCAACTCCTTGTGCTATAATGCCCAGAGCATCGCACAGGCTGGTGCCCAGATGTGGTTGTGCGATGCAAACCTCCATTTTATTGTGGCACTTGCTCCTTTTGAGTTCGGCTTGGCAACACTTGCTCTTTTAAGCATCAAATAAGTCCAAATCTGCCAAGTATGGGTAAAATATGGTAAATAAGTGCGTAATTACGCCCAACATCACCACCCCACACTTAAACTGTTGTTTGTACTTGAATAATCTACTACCTTCCCAGTCAAGTTTCAACCACAAAATTCACCCTACGAATAGGTCCACTTACACTCCAGTTTATTAGATAATTCAATCAAGTTCCAACAATCCACTCAATATGCATATAAGATCATCATTAAAAGGTCACAAATTGAAATTACTTAGCTTCTAGAACTAACTCAACAAGATATATTTGGGCCAATATCAGCATATGTAATTCACCAATCAAAGATACATCAAAATCTCACTATTATGAGCCCCTCACTGTTGGGAGAGATGCCCTTTCACGCACATGATACATAATAATTTTGACTTGGGAATTGATAGAACAATATCATTCACTCTCCCAAAGAACTCAACATTCATGAAAAAGACGATCTATAAGATTTCTCTTATTGTAAATACTCCATGAACATAGAACATTGAATTTAAGATAGATTAGGACTTAAGATGGTTGTAATATAGGCTAAGAGACGGGTAGGAACTATTTGTCCAATATAGCGACTGATCTCCTTAAGCACTTTAATACTTTACAACTCTTTGACTTGTTTATCACATTTTTCAATCTCCTTATTTTTCTCCTTATACCTCCTTATATTTTCACTTTGCAACTTAGGCGACTAGTAGGGAATTTTCAACATTAAGCTTATTCACAATTTTTTTCTTTTCTTTCTTTTCATTCCTTTATTTTCAAATTTTTTCTCTTTTTCTTTTCCCACTTACATCACCCTTTTTGTTTTGCATTTTTCACCTTTTTCTTTTCTTCTAATTTCCACATTTTTAGTTCTTCCTTTTTTTCTTCTCTTCACTCATTCTCCTTTAATGAAAAATTTTCAATTAAAGTGTTGTAGAAGTCATTTGGATCAAACAAAAATCAATAGAACAAAAAGAATTAAGCTTGTTATATGGCCAAAATGGCTAACTAGGATAATCATATCAAGGTAGGTAAAATCAGGATACAAATAGGCTACCAAAGAAATGCCTACATCACTTCCTAGATTTAACATTCTCATTTCATTTAGCACACAGACCGGATAAGTTTTAGAGATCAATTTGTAAGCATGGAGTATACAAAAATATCTCACAAACACAATGACACAAATGGTTCAATAATGGTGATCAAGATTACATAAACACACATATCCACTCTGAATGTCTCACATTATTAAGCCCAATTTTTCAACCATAGAAGTCAAGTTCCAAAAGTCTAAGTGTTCCTACCTTTTCATGCATTTTGAGTGAATTATACAAAGTCTCGGTGATATCCTAAGTGAAAAACCTAGTGTTCATAAGGTTTCAAGTTCTTGATCTCCTACCAATGAATAATTTACCCTTAAGACGGTCATCATCCATCCATCATCGGAAAAAGTCATGACTATGACTAAAAAAAATATCTAGACCCTTTAATCGATTTTAAGGGACTATCCATTGAAAAAAATACCAAAAATAAAAACTGGGGGAACCAAAACAAAAACAAACTAAAAAACATCACAAAAATACTACAAAATTACTACAAGCTAGCAGGATTAAGTCATGCATCTCAAAAATAAATCTAGGACCTAGGACCACCATGAATAAATTTAGCAATTAAGGCATACATGAAATAGGGAAGTTCACTTCTACCATCCCACACTTAATCCATAGCACTGTCCTCAGTGATAAAAAAATAAAGCATAAGTAAAAAGGATGAAAGAAGAACTCTCTGGGCCTAATCGGTGTCGTCTGTGGGGGCATAAGCAGCTTCCCCTATATCTAAGTCATCTCCATCATCAGCATCAGACTCAAAATCGGAGTAAACTCAAACCTACTCATCATCAGTGGCATCGTCATCATCAAAGGGCTCCTCAAACTCTGGCCCAACTCTGTAGAGAGCTCTAGAATGCTCGCTCAATAGATAGTCAGTGTTCAGCTATTGCAGCTTCTCCTCAGTCACCTTGCTCATCCTCAGTGGAAGCATTTGCATGCCATACAAGTGACTCAGAATACTATCAATGCATGCATTACGCTCACTGATAGACAACACAGGACCGTGTATATCCCCGGGCTCCTTTTATTTGTCGCATCTAGTCCCTTTGGGTCATACCTCCGCCTATAATCGACCTCCTCTTCTTCAACCTGTTGCACTCTTAGAAATTGGTTCAGAAGACCCTCAAAACTAAATCTCTACCTTTTTTCACCCTTGCTCGCCTCAAGACATCCCTAATAACTACTCCAATATTTACCGGCCTCCTAGTCATCAAAGTAAACACCAGAAAAACTCTCCCTAGTCACATGTTTAACATGCTTTCCCTGGACCAAGCAACCATAAACAATTTTTAACCACATTCTTGCCTCTCTGCTCACGAGGGCATATGGAAAAGTCATGTGATACCTGAACTACTGATGTCGGGTCCATCTTGCTACCGATCTAGGGACACCAAGAGTTTTCCAGATTTCTCTATAGGAGACCTTATAAAAAGGTATTTCATCGGCTTTGGATCAATATTAGGAGTACCAAGCAATCTATTTAAAGTAGCGGGCATGAAATTCACAATTTTCTCTCTTATTTTTACTTGATTACTCCTCTCCTTTGGCTCCCAATTGGCCAAGAACTCCCTAACCAAATTTAAATTACACTCTCGGGGGTCGTTGAACACAAAATCCAACATAAGAGTATGTGTTGATCACGGGCAAAAATATCATGCCCGTGATACGGTTTACAACTTGAATTAGTCGTGTTGTCTAAGTATTTTATACATTTTCATGTAATTTTATATAAATGTGAATATATGTGCTAACCAACATGATTAGTCCTT
>JACEIK010002324.1:88364-105828 GCA_018107945.1 Datura stramonium
TTATTTTAGCTTAGTATAAAATTAGTTCACAAAATATAAAAAAACTTTTCTTTACACCGTTGTCTGCATTTTTAGAGTTACAGTGAATTGACACTTAAGGGTGATTTTGCCCTGTAGTCCAGTCCCTGTGGGATCGATACTTGGCTTACTTGAGCCACTTACTACTTGTTTGACCACGTACACTTGCATGTAGTCATCCAGACAGCCGAACATGTGTAACACTCCAAAACTTTCCTAGATCGAACTTAGACATTGCATGAAAAACCGGGTTGAACAAAAACTTTTTTGCCATAAAACGAGTCGTGGAACGACTCGTCAAGTGACTAGATGAGTCATGGTCAGACTCGTGGCCTGAAGCAGTGAATTTTTTTCATACAGAAGCCTAGGGGTAACGACCCACATGATGACTCGTTGGGTCATGTAATGAGTCATCATGAAGAGTTATCGAGTGGAAGCTCATAGTATATGTTTTAGTGGAAACGACGGACACGACTAGTTGTTAGGTCAGGCAACGACTCATTGTGTTAGCTATCGCAAGAGTCCCGATAAAGCTTAGCCCCAAGGTAGTGCTGACGACGAGAGGAGGGGATGAGTCGTTAGGTCAAGTAACGACTCATTGTGACCAGCCATGGGGGGAAAAGGAGAAATCTTGGTTCAGTGAAAATGGAAAACGTCATGAGTCGTTAGGTCTCCTGACGAATCATAAAGTTAGTTGTTGTCCAAGCGAGGAATTTTGGATATTTTCCAGACATAGCCACGACTTGGCACCATGAGTCATTCCCAACCCCCACGACTCGTGGAGTGCCTAATTGGGACTGGCAGTGTGGTTTTCCTGTGGAATTATTAAGGGCTTTTTCATAATTTCCTAAACTCCTAGGCTCTAAACTACGTTGTTTTGGGCACATTTTAGGATATAATTAAAGGAGTGATCAACGTTTTCCTCTCATTCCTCTCTCAACACTCAGACTCAATACAAAGAAATTACAGACAGACTTCTCAGGGCAAAGCTAGGACTTTCAATCTTCTCAAATTCTCAAAGGACTTTCCTAGGGTTTCTACACCAAGTATGTGGGAATTCAACAAGGGGATTGTTCTTCCCTTGTGTTCCAAAACCTTTCCATAATTTCTTATCAGTTCTAGCCCTGAAGTTCACTATTAGGGTTAAATTGTCAGTAAATTGTGGAATTTCTTCCTGTTATACTTCTCATAAGTATTGAGGTTTTTGTCAGTAATTCATGTAGATGAGGGGAAGAAAGAGTTGGTGAAGGATATGCATCATCTTGCACGACTAAGAGTTTACCTTGTTGATTCGACAGATGGATGTGTCATTATATAGAATATTTAGAATCCTTTTTGGTAACTGAAGTCAAGGTTAGGCAAGACAAGGATCCTATTTTGGTAAAGCTTAAGAAAATGGTTCAGAATCAGAAGGTTAAGGTCTTCTCCCGGGGGGGGGGGAGATGCTGTACTTCGATATTAGGGTCATTTGTGTGTTCCAAGTGTTGACAATTTGAGAGATTGGATGTTGCATGAGGCTTATGGTTCCCTATATTCTATACATCCAGGCGCCACCAAGATGTACCGTGACCTACGGGAAGTCTATTGGTGGAATGGTATGAAGAAGGACATAACAGAGTTTGTGGCTAAGTATCTGAATTGTCAACAAATGAAAGTTGAGCATCAAAGACCTGTAGGTGTGCTTTAAGACATTAGTATCCCTACTTGGAAGGGAGGAAATCAATATAGACTTTATTAAAGGGTTGCCTCGTACTCGTCGACAGTATGGCTCTATTTGGGTGGTTTTAGATAGGTTGACTAAAGTAGCTCATTTTCAAGTGGTCAAAAATACCGATTCAGCAGAGGATTATGCGAAACTATATATTCGGGAGTTAGTTCGGTTGCATGGAGTGCCCTTGTCCATCATATAAGATAGAGGTACTCAGTTTACCTCCTAGTTTTGAAGGTTGTTTTAGAAGGGACTCGGTACTTAAATGAAGCTTAGCATAACTTTTCACTCGCAAATAGATGGTCAGGCTGAGTGGACCATTCATACTTTTGAGGATATATTGAGAGCGTGTGTGGTTGATTTCAAAGGTAGTTGGGATGATCATTTACCTCTCATTGATTTTTCCTATAACAACAACTACAATTCCAACATTCAAATGGCTCTATTTGAGTCTCTTTATGGGCGGAGGTTTAGATTGCTCATTGGTTGGTTTGAAGTCGATGAAGCTATGTTGATAGGGACAAATTCAGTCCATGAGGCTATGGAGAAGGTCCAGCTTATAAGGGAAAGGCTGAAAACATCTTAGAGTTGTCAAAAGTCCTATGCAGATGCGAGGAGGAGAGAATTGAGTTTGAAGTTAATGATTGGGCATTTCTGAAAGTGTCTCACATGAAGGGAGTGATGAGATTCGGAAAGAAGGGGAAGCTTAGTCCCTGATATGTTGGCCCGTACAAGATTGTGAGACGTGTTGGCAAGGTCGCCTATGAGTTGGAGTTGCCCTCAGAATTGGTTTCAGTACATCCAATTTTCCATGTATCGCTCTTGAAGAAGTGCATTGGTGTTCCGACGTTGGTTGTTCCGGTAGAGATTGTGGGTGTGAAGGATAGGCTTAGTTATGAAGAGGTTCTAGTTAAGATCCTTGATCGTTAGGTTTAGAAGTTGAGAAACAAAGAGGTAGCTTTAGTAAAGGTTTTGTGGAGAAATCAACATGTTGAGGGAGCTACATAGGAGGCCGAAGCAGAAATGATGGCTAAATACCCGCATCTTTTCCTCTCCGGCCTAGTTCTAGCTTGAGGTATCAGATTCCTCCTTAGTACTCTATTCGGTTTCGTGTTCAGTTCATGTGTTCCAGTTTCTTTCTTTTCAATGCATGTATATATGATTTATGAATTCAGTTTAGTCATGTATTTCAGTCCGGAGTTGGTCACTCCGTCAGTTCTCAGCTTTAGAGATTCAGTATTTGGGATGGCAAATCATTTCCCCAGTTATTCAGTATGTTTATTCACATTCGAGGATGAATATTCCCAAGGGAGACATTGTAATACCTCGAAAGTTCCTAAGATCAAACTCGAGGGTTAAAGCGAAGAAAATAGGAAAATATAGCCTGGGCCACAAGACGAGTCGTCCAGTGATCCATGAGGAGACTTCATGAGTTTTGAAGTGGAGAAGGCTTTGCAGGACCTCGTGGTTAGGGGGTGACCATGAACAACATTAACGAGTCATGGTTTGGGCTAACGACTCGTGAAGTGAGCCGTAGTCAAGGCGGTCATTAATGTAAGATTTGATTTTCCCCGAGATGGCACGAGGGGAGTCACGAGTCGTGGTCTGACTCATGATTCGTGAAGTGAGTAATTTGTGTAGCCAGTATTTTCAGAGTGGGACATTGATGTGTTGTGAGTTTACAACACTTTCGATGCTTAAAACTGAGAAAATAGCATGGAATTAGATATGTTGACATGGATATGAGGTACTTTTGCTTTGTTTTCAGGTAAAATAAGTGTTGGAGCAAAAATGTGCAAAAGAGGCATAAAAGTTCAGAAAATCAGCCAAGTACAAGTCTCAGTACGAGCCATACCTTTATTTTATGAGTCGTACTGAGGTGGTGAAAATCAGAAGGCTAGATTAAGAGGAAGGCAATGTACGACTCTTAGTTTGAGTTGTACCAAGATGGTATGAGCCATAACTGGAGTCGTGGTAATCTTCAGAGAAATTTTCACAAGGCAGTCTCTTGGTAAGGGTGGACCCATGGATCATAGCAACCACATACGACCTGTACCATGAGCCGTGGTGAGCTTCAAGTGATTCATCAAGACTTGTAGAACTTCAGATGCAACAAGCAGTATGAGTCACAGGAGGAAGGTACAAGGCGTGCCACAACTCTCGTCGAAAACTTCAGAACATGTCAGAGTTCTCAGGGTCAAGCCAAAGATGCATTGTATGACTCATAGGACTGTTGTTATACCTCGGAAGTCCAAAGATCGAACTCAGGAGTTGAAACGAGAAAAATGTAAGAGTGATGTTGCAGACTCAGGACGAGTCGTGGGCTGACTCGTGAGGACAGCCCACGAGTTGTCAGGTGACTCGTGGGGAGGCCTAGGAGGAGTTTGGAAAGTTTGAAGAAAGAGGGTCCCCACGGGCGTGGCAACGACTTGTGGTCACACCCCACAAGTCATTTTGTCAGCCGTGGGGTGGGGAGAAGGAAAAGAGAAGAGAGAAGGACAGTACACTCAACGACTCGTGGTCACCCTAACGAGTCATTATGTTGTCCGTTACGAGCCCCAGAGATCAGACAAGTAGTGTACTTGACGAGCTAGGTGACGAGTCGCTGCCTTGGACCACGAGTCGTTAGGTCGTCCGTTAGGACCACCTGGCGGTAATTTCTTGCGAATTTAGTAAGGGACTTTTTGTAATTCCTAAGTTCCTAAAGCCTATACTACATTGTTTAAGACTCATTTTAGTGGGTTTTAAGAGGGAAAAACCTATTATAAGATTATTCCTTCCGTGCATGCATGCTTGAGAGGTTGAAGAGGTGATCTAGAGCAATTCTCCAAGGTTTTCATTCTAATCCTTCTTGAGCAATCAGAAGAGTGGTAGAATCAATCCCTTCCAGGAATATAGGGTTATGAGTGGGTGTCTTCTTCCACACCCATGCCCAATTTCTACCAAAATATGAGAATTTCCTATGATCAAGTATAGGGTTTCTACCCAAATACATGAATCTTAAATTTCCTTACATTGGTATGCATTGATAATGATTTTATTATGAAATTGTGAAGCATAGGCTGATTTTATAATGATTTCAACAAAAAAAATTATATTTCTATCCTTATGAATGTAGAAGCCCATTGGATATGATTATGAAGAGTGATATTTGTGAAGAAAATGTGATAATGATGAGATATTATGATGAAAAGAATGATTTGAAGCTACCCATGTCTATAATTATATTTTCCGATGAGAAATGAGTATTTCTTAGTATGATAAAGCTTTGGGAAATGCCCACATGTTAAGTTTAAATGATGATTTTCGCGAACTAAGCTTACCACATTGTTTTGGAGCGAAGCCTTCAAAATTTTTATATTCTAGCTTGTGGTATGTTTTGAATAAAGTCTTCCTATGCATAGCTTACCACATGGTTTTGGAGAAAAGGCTCCCATGTGCATTTTCAGCTTGTGGTATGATTGAACTAAAGCTTCTCATATGCATGATTTCGTATTTGAGATGTAATTGATCATTGAGCTTCGCCCATGGAAGATGTTGAGCTTCGTTATATACCATGTAGAGTATATGCATGTTTTTGGGAGAAGAGTCTAGCACCGAGCGGGTTAAAGGTCGATCACCCTGTGCCCCAGAACTACGCGCCAATGTAGGATGATATGATTCTATTAGTGGGACCTCCCTTGTGAACTATCCCCGACCCTAATGGCCCTTCAGCTTGATATCGATATCATGCTAGCGTCCTTAGCCCTGGTAAGGTTTTGGACGGCTCTACCCACTTGAGTGTGATAGTCGGGACCACGTAAGCTCTATCATGGTATGTCGGTTAATTGACGAGTCTCCAATTGTATATATGATTCAGATTTTCATATTCATTACTCATGGTCATTATTTATACATGCATGTTTTAAAAGCAAGGTTTGACTCAATGTTCAACCTTTCCATAAATGTCACATTTCAGCTTTGAGTCATTCGAGTCAGTTTGATGTTATAAAGTTATGTATTGTCATGTTATGAAATAATCATGATTTTAGAAAGAATGCATGCAAGCCCTACTCTCCGTCTACTGATGTTTATGTTTAATTAATGTATTGTGTTTTAAAAGATTTTGCTTAATTTAGTTGTTTTACTTATTTTGCATACTCGGTATATTCAACGTACTGATCGCATACTTTTCATACTGTATCATTTCATGATACAGGACCCGACTCTCAGGTTCAGCCCCGCTCTTAGACAGTTCATCGGAGTTAGCGTCTGCCTATCGGTGAGTCCTCACCTTCCGAGGACCATATTATCTATCTTTTCTTCATGTATTTCAGTTTTCAGCTTGTTGAGTTAGTTGGGGTCTTGTCCCATCAACCCGTCAGGTTTAGAGGCTATTCAAACATATGTATATATTCAGCTTTAGATTTATATTCTGATGTTATATTCAAGTTAGCTTCCACTATGAATGTATTGATAGTTATTCAGTTTTTGATTGAGTTAGATATATGCTTATGCCATGGGGTCTCTCGGGCTCCTTGTTCTGTGTCGCTATCCGAGCCTCCGTTCGGGTCGTGACAAACTTGGTATCAGAGCCATAGGTTTGAACTGTCCTAGGGTGTCTGAAATCCACGTTAAGTAGAGTCTTTTTCATGGTTGTGAAGCGCGCCACTCTTATGACGAAGAGGTTATGAGACATCTAGGAAATATTTCCTTCTTTCATGATCTATGCCGTGTGATGAAAAGTCTTTCTATCCTCCTAATTCATGTTATTCGCGATTGCAGAATCATGGCTCCTCGAAGAATGAATGGAAGGAGGAATGGAGATGGTGAAAGCCATGAGAATAGCAATGGTCATGGGCATCAGCAAGCCCCGCCAGTTCAGGAGTCCCAGGAACCGGAGCTAGTCACCCATGTTGAGTTCTGGGCCGCTATTCAGATGCTTACGCAAGCCTTGACCACTCAGGTCAATCAACAAGCTGTTGCACATGTTCCACAAAATGATAACGCAGCGGTGGCTTGAGGCAGAGACTTCTTGAGGATGAACCCGCCGGAATTCCTTGGGTCCAAGGTAGATGAGGACCCAAATGAGTTTGTTGATGAGATTGTCAAAATCACCCAGGTCATGGGGGTGAATGGGGTTGAGTGCGCCGAGTTGGCCTCTTATCAGTTAAAAGGGGCTGCGCACATCTGCTTTCGCCAATGGAAGGATAGCAGGGTCGCAGGAGTAGGTCCGGTCACTTGGGAAGAGTTCCATGTTGCATTTCTGGACCGGTTCTTCCTTCGGGAGATGAAGGAGCTGAAGGCAACTGTGTTCGTGAATTTGAAGCAAGGGAGAGTGACTATACAAGAGTATGCCCTTGAGTTCACTCGACTTTCAAAATATGCCCCAGAGTTGGTAGCCAATCAGAGGATGCGGGTGAGTAGATTTGTCCATGGGGTAGCGGGCTATTTGGACAAGGATTGCAGGACTACAATGCTCCACCAGGATATGGACTTTCCCCGCATAGTGTGGTACGCCCAGCAGATGGACGTGGCACATTCGAGAGAGAGGGAGGACAAGAGGGCCAGGACTGAGGACCACCGATTCTCTCAGCAGAGATCTGGTGGTGGGCACCCACAACAGACTCACCAGAGATCATCCGCCCAGGCTCATCAGCATTGAATGTGCCATCCCGACCTAGGCATGATCAGAGAGGTCGAGAATCTGGCTCGAGGGGTCAGAGCAGCATTCCAGCATTCCAGCATCCCAGCTTGTAACAGGTGTGGTCGAGGGGACACAGGCCAATGTTTGGCAGGTACAGGTGCTTGTTTCGGGTGTGAGCAACCCGAGCACATGCTCAGAGATTGTCCAGTTGTGAGGCAGGATAAGGTTGGGGGCCGAGGCCCAGCTTCTAGTTCAACAGCCCCTCCCGCATGCTCAGCACATCAGGGGGCATCTACTAGCACAGCTGGCAGTCAGCGCCAGAACAGATTCTATACTTTAGCATCCTGTTAGGAGCAGGAGGTCTCCCCGGACGTAGTCACTGGTACGTTGTGAGTTTTCCATATTGATGTTTATGTTTTGCTAGATTTGAGGGCTACCTTATCTTTTGTGACAACTTATGTGGCCAGTAGCTTCGTAGTCAGTCCCAAGTCTTGTCAGAACCCTTATAAATATCCACTACAGTAGGTGACTCAGTTATAGCTAGATGGGTATATAGAGGTTGCCCAGTCTCAGTCCTTCATAAGGTCACCTCAGCAGATTTGATAGAGTTATCCATGAACGATTTCGATGTTATTCTCGACCTGGATTGGCTATTTGCATGCTATGCTTTAGTTAATTGTAGAACCCGAGCAGTAGAGTTCAGGTTTTCGGGTAAGCTAGTCTTAGAATGGAAGGGTAGTTCAGTTGTGCCTGTAGGTCGATTCATTTCCTACCTTAAGACCAGAAAGATGATTTTTAAGGGTTGCATGTACCGTCTAGTTAGGTTTAAGGATGTCAAGTCTGAAACCCCGACTATACAGTCAGTTCCTATAGTACGTGAGTATCCAGAGGTTTTTCCTGATGATTTGCCAGGTGTTCCTCCCGAGTGGGAGATTAGTTTCGGTATTGATCTTCTTCCCGACACACAACCTATATCTATTCCTTCCTACAGTATGGCTCCAGGCGAGCTAAAAGAGTTAAAGGATCAGTTGAAGGCCCTATTAGATAAGGTCTTCATAGACCGAGCAAGTCTCCATGGGGTGCACCAGTTTTATTTGTCATGAAGAAGGATGGTTCTCTTTGGATGTGCATTGACTATCGGCAATTGAACAAGGTCACTGTTAAGAATAGGTATCCTTTACCCGAGATTGATGATCTGTTTGATCAGCTTCGGGGTGCCAAGTGTTTCTCCAAGATTGATCTCAGGTCCGGGTATCACAACTCAGAGTTCGGGAGATTGATATCCCGAAGAAAGCCTTCTGGATGCGGTATGATCATTATGAGTTTGTAGTTATGTATTTTGGATTAAAAAATGCTCCTACATCTTTTATGGACCTGATGAATAGGGTGTTCAAGCCGTATCTAGACATGTTCGTGATTGTGTTCATTGATGACATCCTTATGTATTTGCAGAGTGAGGAGGAGATGCCGCTCATTTGAGAATAGTGCTTCAGACCCTCAAGGATCGCCAATTGTATGCCAAGTTCAACAAGTGTGAGTTTTGGTTGGACTTCATGGAATTTTTAGGCCATTTGGTATCGAGTGAGGGCATAAAGGTGGATTCTCAGAAAATCAAGGCGGTGAACAATTGGCCCACACCGGTGAATCCTTTGGATATTCGGAGTTTCTTGGGTTTAGCTGGTTACTATTGGAGGTTTCTTGAGTGCTTCTCATCTATTGCGGCACCTTTGACCAAGTTGACTCAGAAAAAGGTGAAGTTCCAATGGTCGGAGACATGCGAGAAAAGCTTCCAAGAGTTAAAGACTCGACTCACTTCAACACCAGTGTTGACCCTACCTGAGGGTATCGATGGATTTGTGGTGTACTGCGATGCTTCAAGGATCGGACTTGGGCGTGTGTTGATGCAGCATGGGAAAGTGATAGCAATGCCTCAAGAAAGTTGAAAGTCCATGAGAAAAATTACTCGACTCATGATGTTGAGTTGGCTGCAGTAGTATTCACCTTGAAGATATGGAGGCATTATTTATATGGGGTCCATGTGGATGTGTTTACGAACCACAAGAGCTTTCAATATGTGTTCACGCAGAAATACCTCAATCTACAGCAAAGGAGGTGGTTAGAGTTACTCAAGGACTACGACATGAGTGTTCTTTACCATCTGAGTAAGGCTAATGTGGAAAGATGTACATCGACTCGCAAGGTTGGTCGACTAGACCAATGGCGGTATTGTTGTCCAGACCGTGTCAGAATTTCCTTGGTGACTGATGTGAAAGCTAGACAAGATGTTTAATTCCTAGTTGTCCGGACTGAAGCTCATAGTCCAGCAACTGCAATGGACATCCTCTAAGTTAAGTTGCAATTCCACAGAAAATATGTACAGACAACATGATGCATTATTTTTCTCATTGCAATATTCCACATTAATGCACAATACTAGAAGGATTGAGAGAAACTTTAGAGGAGCTAAAAAGAGAAAACGATAAAAGAGTGATTAATGGTAAAACTTCCATGTGATTCAGTAAACAAAAAAAGGAATGCCAATATTATTCCTACAATGAACCAATAGTGGTAAAAACTTTTAATAAATTTTTGCTTCGCTGGAAGGTCTACGTAAGTTATAAGGATTCCAAATCTCTTGTAATCTACATCTTTTCTACCTACAACTATATAATCACATACGAAATCCTTCTCTGATCAGCATAAATAAAAACAAAGTGATACATTTTAAAACACGTCTTCCGATAAAATAAAGTAATAATTAACCAAAGAACACATAACATATTTCAATGTTAAAACCAGCAACTACTCCGAAGAACAAAAAACTACATATCATGCAAATCCTTTCAATAGTTTATAGTTTTGCTACCGAGGCCTTTTGTTAACATTAAAAAAGAAAAGTTTTCATTGTAACAGCTTTAGGTATATGCAATCTTAAATATTTCTGTTGGCTTTCTTACAAGAAGTAAGCTCGAAACATATATACTGAGCCCAAAAGAGAGCAAAACCATTTAGAGATAGACCAAATGTACGTGGAACATAATCATTAAAAATAAAAAAGGGAAGGACAAACCAAGTAGCTAGGCATAATAAGGCTTTCGATCTTCGTAATTTTGTGAGCCCACAATTTTTCACTCCTTGCAAAGCTTTGATCACGTTATATTTCTTCGTATCTATATTGCACATTCAGACACCTGAAGCAAGTTTTGTGGCAAAGGAAAACAAAAACACAAATGTGCTTGTTGATTAGTCTCATATTTCCAGTACATAAGACACCAATTAGGACTTCGGATATATAGATCCTTCTCGAGTGTTATGGAGACATGTTGTAAGTCAATGTTACATGACGGAGATCATATACAGTCAGGTTCAAAGTTTTTGCTACTATGTTTTCCATCCATCACTAACATAACAATGAATTTGAATTCCCTTTAAATGGTGAAATGAACAAAGCAATTTGAAAATGTTTGAACCAATGTAAGGTAATACCTTACTTCAAGTTGTGACCTATTCTTGTTTGTAAAACCCGTGTATCATGTAATTGAGCACAAAAGTGGAAAAATCCACGTATAATAAGATGACAGAACTGATACAATAAACTAAATTATGAAAGCATTATTAGTAAGTACGTCGATCTGCCAAAAAGAAGAATACAGTGTAGTAAATTTCCTCCAAAGTACATGAATTGTAATCTGGAGGTACGAATGCAATATGCTACCAAGTAAGTGAAAATTCAGATGTTGGTGAAATTACACATAATAATGTAACGATCCGAACTAGGACCCCGAATTGAGACATGGGACCTGAAACCATGAATGGCTCCAAGATAACCCATGGCATAGCATAATACTAACACAACGACAATTAGTAGTACATAACTGAGCGGAAGTTAACTGAAAATAGCAAATCATACGCGTAAAAACATAACTTATTAACAACTCTAAATCAAAAGCCGAATATGTCACTACACTTTTTGAAAGCCTCTACAAATCTGATGAGCTACTGGGACAAGTCCCCAGATGACTCCAAAATCTGAAACTAAGATAAAACTGAAATAAGGAAAATCATGAATCCTATCCTCGGAAGATGAGGACTCACCACTATCAGCCGAGAGAAAATGGAGCGTGTTTAACCGCGAGGCTGAGTCTGGAAACCTGAATCTAAATCATAAAACGATATAGCACATAAAGCATGCAGTCAATATTTGGAATGTATTGAGTATATCGAAAACGTAAGTGAAACTAGAGACATGCAGGTATACTAAGAGAGACTAAACTAAAACATAACTGAGATGAAATACAATGACCCCATCTGCAATACATAGGTATTGACATAATGTACTAGTTTGAAAAAATTTAATGCAAAATACCAGTAAAGCTGATTTAAGGGTCACATACATGTACCGGAGATTGAATCTGAAATCATGAACTGAAAACTGTATCTGATACTGAACTGTACTGAGACTGAATCTGAACCGAGTTGTGGGAGAGCCTGTGAACCAACAAACTCCAATGTGAGCCTCATGGAGTCCAACCTGTAGCCCCGACTGAGAGGATGTTCATACCTTGCCAAAGGTAAGAACTCTGATTGGTGTGGTATCACATTTTAACACAGAGCAACTATCTTTAATAATGATAACCCTTGTTTGTGCCCATTGAGGCAAGGGAGACACTTTCAAATAACAAGGATCCCATATTCCTCGGGCTAAGGGAAACATTCTCTCCTACTGAGAATCCCTTATCCTATGGTGACACGTAGTTTTGAGATTTGGGTATGCTGGGACCCTATCCTGATCGATGCTAAGTGTTACTCCCAACTGAACATAAGGGTACATACAATTGATAAATCTAAGGCTGATGTCCTAAGACTAGTTGGAACCACTTTATCTAACAAAGAAATTCCGAGAGTCATGCTCAAAACTTATATCATCTGTCTAGCCAGGGATACTCTCTAATATCGAGAGACTTGAGACTCTGAAGGGAACTGAGGTGCTGGGACTACTCAGGTCTACTTTCAGCTAACAAGAGACCTGAGAGTCCAACTAACCATAAACATGCTGATCATACTAAAATCACGAGAGTCTAGTCAAGGCTACTTTCTACTAGCAAGAGGCCCGAGAGTCTAGGGAATTATAAACATGCTTTTCATATTGAATTCATAGAATCATAGGCCAAATGCATAATATAAATCATGTGTTATGTATTCATGGAAACTCATAAATTCAAACCATAATTTAAACATACATATTGAAATCATGGTCGACTCATTTAGATATTTCAAAGGGCCATATTTTGAAAATAGTGCCAAATCATGGTGGAGTATTACAAATCATGCTACTACCATATCATAGACATAAATCATGAGTTTGAGAGGGAAATCATAAGCATACATATCTATGTATCATGAGGGCCTTGAAATTTAAGGAAGACATGTAGAAGTCGTGCGTAGATTGAAACCCTAAGGCATACTTTTCTAGGGAATCAAAGTAACTAGGGTTTTGACATAAATGGGAACACAAGGATGAAAGGAGGTCCTTATTGAAGTCTCACATACCTGGCGTGATGTAATCTCTCACTAGAACTTGGATCTTGAAGCTCTTGGAGAAGAACCCTATGTGTTCTTGAGCCTTGAGAGAAAGGGAGAAGAACTCTATGGATGATTTGAGAAGAAATGAGGCATTAGGATATGAAAACTCTTTAAATGGGACCCTTAGAATACTCAAAACGACATCACTTAGAATTTAAAAGTATAAAATTTTACTAAAATATCCCTGAAGATTCACTTTAAAAATCTACTTGTTAGGTGGTACGACTCAACCTACGAGTTGTAATAAGGTCCTACGATCTATACNCCTCACATGGCTAGGGACTCTGCTTCAACCCATTTCTCTGAAGTTTTCCACGGATGCTTACTACAACCTGTACCAACATCCCACAAGTCTTGCTATGGTCTGTAGCTTACCTCCGAGTCTTCTTCTGATCTCTCTTATGACTCATCCAACGAGTCATACCATCGTATCACGAGTCGTACCATGACTCGTGGGTACCTGGGATTTCCCCGACCATTTCTCTAAGATTTTCCATGACTAGTCAGTATGATTTGTACCAGGATAAAACAATTCGTAACATGAAGTTGTGGTTTTCTCCAACCTCATTCACTATTCCTCTCCATTTTCCAGTTACGAGTCTAGGTACGATCCCTACCTTAATTCTACGAGTCATACTGTGACTCGTACTGGGATCTTTCTCTCAATTTTTTATAGGATCAAGTTTTAAATCTAAAGACTAGCCCTAGAAAGTTCCGAGGTGTTACAATATCTCCCTTTTGGGTACATTCATCCTCGAATGTGGGATAATTGAGCTGAAAGACTAGGGAAAGAGCTGCAATCCCAAGAACTGAATGCTAAATGCTAAGTGTTGATGGAGTATCTGACTCTGAGCTATTTCATATAGCTGAACTAAAATCATGATTCATGAATACATGCTAAAACATGAGAGGGACTGAAAGACATGAGAATGAGGTGAGACTAGGTAGAGTACCAAGGAGGAACTATTTCCTCAAACAAGAAATGAGCTGATAAGGATTGAGTTATCACTCTTGAACTGCTTTCTGGTACTGAACTAGCTATGATGGTATCTGTTCTGACTGAGAATAAGGGACTCATAAGCACGAATCGTTCATAAAGTCTAAAACGGAGCACATACATGAGGTAACCTGGCCTGTTGAGCCGTTAAGGTAAATTCTAAGGACTCAGTTCATAGAGTTGAGCATATTAGAGACATGAGTTTTCATACCTAACTGGTATCGTGATCTAGAATTAAGATTCATGGAGTCATGGAGTAAGATTGGGATCGCTGTCTGAAGCAGTCATCTAGAATTCTGGGAGTCTGCACATAAGCATGAGTAGAGCGTAGCTTCAACTGAAACATAAGGGAAATCATCTGAACCTAAAGGGATTGATATCCCATAGCTACTATTTCTGGGACTTCTCTATTAGAACACTCAAGATTTGACTTGGCTCATCGATCTATCATCTCCCCCTTAGCTTAAAGCCATCATCCTAAGGCTCCTGGATTGTTTCTTAAGGTTGGGATAAACTACTAACTCTTGGCTTCTCCTTCACCTCTAATGTTTCCACTAAAAGGATTCATACTTATAACTATTTCACACCATCTATCGATAATCTCTTTCCGACATGCAACATAGGATTTCCTACTCCATACAAGGGTTCTTGGATATAACAATACGCAAAGAGTAACACGAAAAGCTCATAACATACCTATGACTATTTCTGATGATAGAGCGTAGAAGCGATTTTGACGTCGTCCGCCACCTGTACTAGACAATGCGCCCAGCTGAGATGAGCAGGCTATTGGAGCTACTGAAGAGGTAACTGGGGATCTACTCTCACCCCACTTGGGTGTTGGGAAATGTCCGAGCTTATGACCTGACTTGTTGCACCAAAAACAAGAGCCTGAGCTAGCCATGCATTCCCTTAAATGGTTCTTCCCGCAGTTCTTGCAAGATGGGTATGAAATCTCCCTTAATCTAGGTCTGTTTGGAGCACTAGTTGTCGATGGTGCTGGGGCTGATGATTTCTGACGGGACTGGGAATGAGGTCCATCACATGTCCTCTGCTGGGAATACTTTGAATCCCCCGTCCTTGCTCTCTTGTTCTCCTTTTTCTTCTCCTTCAGCTGATCTGCCCCTATCTGCTAAGCATATATAACCAATCAAGAGAAGTCTAGATCACTCTACAGTATCGCGATCCTACATTCCTTGGCCAGCAAATCTGATGCTCCATACACAAAATTTTTCATACGGGCCCTATGGTCTGTCACCATCTTCATGCATGCTTGGACAGCTAGATGAATTCCAAGGTGTGCCTTGGACAGTCATATCATTTTGCCTCAAATTGATGAACTCTGCCGCCTTTGCCTCCCTCAACTCCCTAGGGAAGAATCTTTCCAAGAAGGCAGTCATAAACTCACCCCAACTCACGGGAACTACTCCAACTCCTCGACTATCTTTCCACTAACTGAACCATAGCGACTCCCTTCAGCTGATAGGAGGCTAAGTCTGCGCCTTCCGTCCTCTTCACCCCCATAATCTGGGTGATCTTCTGGATCTCCTCTAGAAACTTATGCGGGTCCTCTTCCACCTTCGACCCATAGAACTCAGGTGGGTTCATCTTGAGGAAGTCTCGTACTCTAGATGCCGTTGCATTTCTATTTTGGGGAACATGAGCCACCGCCTGTTGGTTGTCTTGAGCGGTCATGGCCTGTGCAAACATTCGAAAGGCCACCCTAAACTCGGTATGAGAAACATGCTCATCCATCGGGTTCGCTGGGGTTGGTGGGGCTTCCTGGTGTCCATTACCGCTTCTCCTTCCATTTGTTCGTCTGGGAGGCATTATCTGCGAGCACGTAAAGCATGAGTTAGGAGAGGAACTTCTAGAGTTTCATACTCTATGCACAATAAGAATCATGAAAAAAAGGGATGTTTCCTAAAAATGTCTAATAGCCTCTTCGTCATAAATGTGGCGCGTTTCACACCCATGTAAAAGACTGTACTTAACGCGCTTTCAGACTCCCTAGGATACTTTAAACCTAATGCTCTAATACCAAGTTTGTCACGACCCGAGCTAGGACCTTGAAATGAGACACGGGACCTGAAACCATGGATGGCTCTAAGCTAATCCATGGCATAGCATAATACTAACACAACGACAATTAAAAGAACATAATTGAGTGAAAGCTAACTGAAAATAGCAAATCATACACGTAAGAACATAACTTATTAACAACACTAAGTCAAAAGCTGAATATGTCACTACACTGTCTGAAAGCCTCTACAAATATGATGAGCTACTGGGATAAGTTTCTAGCTAACTCCAAAATCTGATACTAAGATAAAACTAAAATAAGGAAAATCATGAATCCTGTCCTTAGAAGATGAGGACTCAGCACTGTTGGCTGAGAGAGAACAGAGCGTGTCTAACTGTGAGGCTAAGTCTGCAAACCTGGATCTATATCATAAAATGATATACCACATAAAGTATGCAGTCAATACTTGGAATGTACTGAGTATATGAAAAATATAAATGAAACTAGAAATATGTAGGTATACTAAGAGAGACTAAACGGAAACATAACTGAAGGCATAACTGAGATGAAATACAATGACCCCATCTATGATACATAGGTGTTGACATAAAGTACTATTTTGAAAACATTTAATGCAAAATACCAGTAAAGATGGTTTAAAGGTCATATACATGTACCGAAGACTGAATTTGAAAATTGTAACTGATACCAAACTGTATAGAGACTGAATTTGAACCGGGCTGTGGGAGAGCTTAAGTTTGTCACGCCCCACCTTGGGAGGCATGACTGACACCTGGTGCCCTACTAGGACCTGAACTGCTGAACTGACTGAGCCTAAGCACTTCTGGTGCAGGGCTGACCCTAATTCTAGAATCAAGAAAACAACGGGCTATATAGCGGCGGTAAATACAACCCCCGACCGACAAGGCCTATAGCCACCTGTGAAAGTAAACAGCTAACCAGAGACAAACAGTCATAGGGAGTCCTATGCGGGCCGACAAGGATACCATGATATCTAGTTATAACTAGAAAGTAAAATCATATGCTAAACTGAATTATGACTGACAAGGCCACCAATCAACAACTAAACAGGGCCCCACACGGCCAACACACATAATTTAAAACACATATGGGCCCCACACGATCGATATCATCTAACCACAGGGAAGTAACACAATCTAAAAGCCTCTAGGAGTAATAAGATGGTCGGGACAGGGCCTCGACCTACCCATAATGTACAAACAAAAGGAATAAACCTCTATCACAAAAGCTCCGGAAGAAGGGAGCTGACAGTTCTGTACGGTTGATTGGAACTACGAGGGACCTGCTCCTCGTCTATCTGTACCTGCAGGCAAGTAATGCAGTTCCCCAGAAAGGGCGTCAGTACCACAGGTACTGCATATGTAAAGCAGTAACTTTAAATGACTGAAAGTAAGAAATAGAACTGACAATGACTGAAGTAAAGAAAACGGACTGAAGATGACGGAAGTAGTGAAATCAGGGCTAAAC
>JACEIK010002324.1:108485-119831 GCA_018107945.1 Datura stramonium
TATATATATATAATACATATACTGATAGCTCAAAAATTGATGCTCTAAGACTAAGTCAGAACTAATTCATCTGAAAGTGCTCTGAGAGTCTAAAGGACCTGATAATATTGAGTTGTACTGTAAAGCATACATACTAAAATCATGAGGAAATTATATGTTCCTTAGAGGCCGAAATCATTCGAAATCAAATGCTAGCTCCTAAGTCTAACTCTTTGAAATCATCCTAATATCAAGGTTACGAAAATCCATTATGCAATTTGGAAGTAAAATCATGAACATTATACACTAGTAATCATAAGAGGTCGAAATTATTTAGATGATAAGGGAAATCATAGGTTGAATGAAAATCCTAATACATGATTTCAAGATGATTGAGATTACTAAATTTTTGAGAGCTTTTGGGAGACAAGGATAAAAGGAAAACCCTTATTGAATTCCCACATACTTGGAGTATAAGAATCTTTGCTAAAACCTTGAACTTGCAACTCTTGGAGTGGAACCCTAGCATAGACTTGAGAGGATATTCTGTCTTCAACGTATAGTTTCTAAAAGTCTAGGAGAGAATGAGAGGTAAAAATTGCTAATCCCCCTTAATTCTCTTCTCAAAGAATCCAAAATAATGTAGTTTAGGAGTTAAAAGAGTGGGAAAAAACTAAAACACCCTTAAGAAAAATAGGCTGGAAACTATCGCCAATGATGAAGACTCGTAACCACAAGTCGTTTGGTATGATCACGACTCATGGTGACCTCTTGTGGTCACTGGGGAATGTTATCCAGTCTTTGATCTTATCTCACGACTCGATAGGATGATCTGTGCCATTATATTGCGAATTGTGTTCATTTTCCGTGGTCATAGGGACCAGTTGCACATTCTCTGAACCTCATCTAATGGCTGGTCATTACAACTCATTACTTGGTGTGATGGGTCATAACTTAGCTCGTGGTATAAGGAAAACTTAACTAGGTCGCTTCTAATGGATCACCTGACGACTCGTTAAGTCCACCAACAACTCATAACTTAAGTCTTGTGGACTGAGACTTGAAGGCAAGATTGTTCACCACGACTCATCCGATGACTCATGGTCTCACAAAACGGGTCATTATGTGACTCATTCTATGAGAAAAATTAAAATTTTCTGTTGGTTTCTATTTCAAGTCTAGGGTTTAATCTTAGAAACTTTTGGAGTGTTACATTATCTCCCTCTTGGAAACATTCGTCCTTGAATAAAGACTAAATAAAGCTGAAAAGACAAGGAAAGATATGCAATCCTAACATTGAATACTAATGGAGTGGCTGACTCCTGACTGAGATATACACATACGGAACTGGTTTCATGAAACATACACACATTCTATGATATGGAAGAAACTAGGGGACATGAAACTGAATAGAGTACTAAGGAGGAAGCTATTACCTTCAATTGAGACTGAACTAGAAGGAAAGAGGTAAGGGTACTTGGTCATCATGTATGCTTCTGATTCTCAAGTAGCTCCCTCTAAAAACTAGTTCCTTCAAAGAAATTTCACCGATGCGACTTCCTTGTTCCTCAACTTGCGAACCTGACGGTCAAGAATCTCAACTAGAACCTCCTCGTAAGAAAAACTATTTTTCACACCCACAATTTCCAATGGGCACAATTGAGGTCGGATCACTGATGCACTTCTTCAATAGAGATACATGAAGGTCTAGATGTGTAATACCTCAAAAGTCTCTAAGATCAGACCCGAGGGTTGAGTAGAGAAAGCATGAAGAAATCTGTACAAGCCACAGAACGACTCGTCAGGTCACCCAATGAATCGTAAAGTGGCTCGTGATGAGAAGTTAGGTCAGTAAAGATTTGTGGTCAGAGGATCACCACGGATGGTACAACGAGTCTTTGTGTCACTTCACAACTCGTCAAGTGGGTCATTGGCAGGATGGCTAAGATTGGAGGTTGGGATTCTAGTGAAGGTAACAAGTGAAGGCCACGAGTCGTCACTCCTCCTAATGACTCGTACAGTGACCCATGGGGTGAATGAGTTTCAATAAATGGGGAATTATCCAGTGATGATGAGGAGAGTGGACGATGTGTCGTTCAGTAGGGTAATGACCCATCCAGTCCCTCATTGGGACTGGCAGTGGCAGTTTTTTTGCAAATTTAGTAAGGGTATTTTCATAATTTTTAAGCTCCTAAGTCCTAAACTACATCATTTTAACCTCTGTTAGGAGGGTTTTAAGAGGGATTGAGCCTATTCTAATCATTCCCCTCCTATGCATGCAAGCCTAGACCCCTCTATTGAAGATCAAGCCTCAAAATTCCCAATTTCTCTTCAAATTCCTTTGGGCTTTCTATGGCAAGTGTAGATTTGATTCTTCCAGATATGTGAGGCCATGAATAAGATTTTCTTCCACCCTATAATTCTCCTTAGTTTTATGAATTAAGTCTCAATTCAAATCATGATTTAAAAGTGACCTCAATCTAATTTCATAGATTTCTTATAAATCGTTTATGGGTTGATTCCCTCTATATTTTAAAGAATGTTTGATGATTAATGGGCAGATTTTATGCATGTTTTTAATTAAAAATTCACGAGTTCAAGTTTTAGAAGATTTTTCCCAATTATGCAAGTTTATGAAAAAGTATAATTTATGATTAATGGTTTCAAGTATGATGAAATATCTAGAATGCATGAATATTTGCAAATTACCCATGTATGTATTTATTTACTTATGATGTCTATCTCATGCAAGCATGATTTGGGCAAGCCCACTCAAGTAAGCATGATTTCATGATTTACCCAAGGCTAATAAGTTCAGTTCTCTCAAGTTTTGGAGTCAAGACTTCCCATATGTTAAGATTTAAGTTATGTTTTGATATATGATTATATGAGCATTATATATATTTTGGGAGTAGTGTCTAGCACCGAGTAGGCTAGGGGTTCTGAGGTTTCCAAGTCGCATAAACTACGCGCCTATACACCCCGTAAGTTGCCGTTGATTAGTGAATAAGTGTGCGTGCTTGTGATAGTGTCGGGAGAACGACACATGTGGGAAAAGGCCCAAAGAAGGGAGCACATGAGTACATCATTGAGCAAGCATGAGGCCGAAGCAGTGGCAGGGCGCAAGGAGCGCTGCATCGCGCCCCTACCCCGGCGCCTTGAGCGGCACGTTGCGCCCTGTATTGGCGCTATGGGCAGCGTGCCACGCCCCCTAGACACCACCTCAACTATATATAAGTGTAAGTGTAGAATGTTATGTCATTTTAAATATTTCCAGAGAGGGCTTCGGCTTGGGCGATGGGTTCACGAGGTTTTGCACTTTCAGAAGCCAAATTACGCTACTAAATCACCTCCAAACGTCAATTCTCTTAGGTAACGATCCTATGCCTACAAAGAACGTGTCTATGGAGTTTTTTCTTTGAAATTAGCCCGGGTCGATGGAATCCCGCCAAGTATAAGTTGTAGAAATCACTTCTAATCAAAACCTAATCAGACACAGGCGCACGATCCGCCCGGCCCCGTTCCACGTCTTCCTCCCAAAACTTCTTCATTTTTCCTTGGCTGGCCAAAGCAAGGAGTTGCTTTGCAACCGGGTCGTGTTGCATTCCCTCCTTAATATTGTCTGAAATGCTGCTGCTTCTTGTGCTAACAAGGGGCGCCAAGACTGCCTTCCGGCTTAGGGAATCTGCAACAACATTTGTTCGACCTGGCTTATATTCCAAGGTGAAGTCAAATTCAGCCAGAAAATCTTGCCAACGGGCCTGCTTGGGGGTCAGCTTTGGTTGTGACTGGAAGTAGCTTGTGGCCACATTGTCAGTTTTGACGGTGAAGTGGGAGCCTAGCAAATAGTGACGCCAAGTCCTTAGACAGTGGACTATGACAGTCATCTCTTTCTCATGGACAGTGTACCGCCGCTCTGCCTCGTTCAGCTTTCGACTCTCGAAAGCAATAGGGTGGCCCTCTTGCATCAGGACGCCACCAATAGCATAATCTGAAGCGTCTGCATGGACCTCAAAAACTTTGCTGAAGTCGGGCAGAGAAAGGACTGGTTCCTTTGTGATGGCAGTCTTTATCTCCTCAAAAGCCTCTTGGCACGAACTGCCCGAATTCCATTCCCGGCCTTTCTTCAATAGGTCGGTGAGAGGTGCAGCTATCTTTGAGTAGCCTGTAATGAACTGCCTGTAATAGTTGGTGAGACCAAGAAATGAGCGGAGTTCGGCTACTCGGGTTGGTGCCTCCCAGTCCCTTATCGCATCTACCTTGTCATGATCCATTCTAATTTCTCCCTGTGAGATAGTGTGGCCAAGGAACTGGATGCATGGTTGGGCGAATGTGCACTTGTCCCTCTTGACGTACAGTTCATTCTCCCTCAATACTTGGAAGACCTGCCGGAGGTGTTCTACATGCTCCTCTAGGCTGCTGCTGTAAACCACAATATCATCAAGGTAGATAACGACAAACCTGTCTAAGAAGGGATGGAATATCCGGTTCATTGGTGTGCAGAATGTGGCAGGGGCATTAGTAAGTCCAAACGGCATGACAAGCCACTCAAAGGCCCCATATCTGGTGACGCAGGTGGTCTTTGGCTCGTCTCCCTCAGCGATGCGAACCTGATAGTAGCCCTTCCTCAGGTCCATCTTTGAGAAGACCTTGGCTTGTCCCAACCTATCAAACAAATCTGCAATCAAGGGTATTGGGTATTTGTTTTTTACTGTCACCTTATTGAGAGTCCGGTAGTCGATGCACAGTCGTAATGTCCCTTCTTTCTTCTTCTGGAACAATACCGGGGCGCCAAAGTTGCCTTGGAGGGGCGAATATGCCCTGCCTCTAGAAGTTCAGTCAGCTGCCTCCTCAGCTCTTCCAGCTCCGGGGGTGACATGCGGTAGGGGGACATGGCAGGTGGCTTGCTTCCTGGAATAAGCTCGATCTGGTGGTCAACCTCCCGGCGGGGAGGCAGTCTCTTTGGGAGTTCTTCCGGCATGATGTCCTTGTGCTTTGTTAGGACATGTTGAATGCATGGTGGAATAGGTTCTGCCTCCGGGCTTGCTGGTACCTCCAAAACAGTGGCAAGGAAGGTTGGTTCCCATTTCTTGAGTCCCTTGATCAGTTGCATGGCTGACAATTGCATGCCTTTTTGGGGAACACGGACTAGCGGCACTATACAAGAGCCTCCTTGGTCACTGATGTGCAGCTGGTTGAGATGGGGTGAAATGAAGGCATTGATTTCGTACCATAAGTCTAATCCCAGCACGATGTCGAACACGTCCATGGGTGCCACAGTGAAGTTGGTCCTGCCATGCCAAGCTCCTAGAGAAATGGGAACATTGGGAGCAAATCCGTTTACCTGAGTGGGGAGGGCATTGACCGTTTTCAGCAGCGTGTCGCTAGAGATGAAAGTGAACTCCAGCTCCCTAGCCTTTGCCTCCGTCACGAAATTATGAGTTGCTCCGGTGTCCACCATGATGCGGACAGGCTTGCTGTTCACCCAAGCGTCTATGAATAATGATTCCCGTGGCCTCACACGAGGCGGCTGGGCTGATATAGCTGCAAGGGCCATGTGGTTGAACAAGGTCATATGATTAAACAAGCCCAATGCCTTGTCTTTCCCTCGGGTAGCTCTGCCCCCTTTTTCCTTCTGTCCGTTGGTCTCGGTCGTGGCTGGTGGACATGTGTGAGCTGATTGATTGTCGGTTGCTGTCATGGCCCCAAGTCTCCCCAACTTCGGGCAGTTTCTATACATGTGAGAGGAGTCCCCACACAAATAACACCCATCACGGTGGTTGACTCCCTTCTTCCGCTCCTCATAGTCTTTGCGGAATTGAGATGGTCGACTACGGTCGCCTTTGCCATCACGACCCCGATTGGCAACAGACTTGCCTCTATCCCTCTCTCCTCGTTCTGTTTTGGCAGCAACCTGCCTTCGGGCGCCCTCCTTGGCCCTGGTTCTTTCGAGCGAAAATCTGTCAAAGACTCAGCCGCAACAATGGCCTCGTCTACATCTTTCACCTGCCGCCTATGCAACTCTTATTTGGCCCAATTTTGGAGGCCATCCAAGAAATAGAACAACAAGTCTTCGCTGGTCAGATTTGGAATTTGGAGGGTGAGTTTGGTGAATTCCTTCACGTACTCACGGATGGTAGATGTCTTCTTGAGTTCCCTCAACTTTCGACGGGCCTCATGCACAACATTTTGTGGGTAAAACTGCCGTTTGAGCTCCTCCTTGAACTATTCCCAGTCGGCTATGACGCAAGTCCCTCGGTCTATGTCTGCCTTCTTTCGCCGCCACCACAACATGGTAGTATCGGTCAGGTACATGGCCGCTGTCTGGAACTTGGTAGATTCATCTTCAACACCAACATTCTCAAAGTAGCACTCCAACTGCCAAATGAAGTTTTCAACGTCTTGAGCATTCCATTCACCTTTGAACTCCTTGGGCTTAGGAGCATCTATGCGGGTCTCCCGCACTGGGGCTGGTCCAGCGCCTCCGCCGTTGCCTCTGGCTGTGTCCACTTGCTGCCTAAGGGTGTCAACTTGCCCCTGCAGTACGGCCAGAGCCTCCATGAGCCTCTGCTCTAGGCTTGTCAGTCCCTCCCTGTGCTCCTCTGCTTGCTCCAAGATGTTGTCTTTAACTTCATCTAGCCCCTCAAGGGCTACGTTCTCAAGGGACGAGAAGTTGCCTTCAAGAACCTCTATACGTCGGTTCAAGGGCGCCATGCCAGCCTCTGTATGGGTGATTCTTTCGTCAAGCTGGCCGGTGCCTGAACCTTCAGCTTCCTCATGTGTGAGTCCTTCACTGACTGGTATAGCAGAGGGATCCCTGCCTCGGCTCTTGTCCCTCCGGCTAGACTTGGACTTCTTTTGGGGCTCAATCCCCTGGTTGTCTCCTTGAAATGTAGCTTCTTCTTCTTCGCGGTTTGCCATTAGCGATTCTCTGATACCACTTGTCATGGGCTTAACTTTTCAAAGGCCGTGGGACAGCTAAGATGGCTTAAACTTCCACCCAAGCTTCAGTCCTCTTGCTGCTTATGAGGCACAAAATGTGCTAAGGATCGGATGGCAAGTCAAAGAAGGCAAGAAGTAAGGAAGACAAGATGTTTGAGGCCAAAGAGCCCTTTTACTTCACTAAATATTAACAAATTTGAACAAGTGAAGAATGTGAAGACTGATTACAAAGGCTGCCCCTTGAGGCCTATTTATACTACATACAAGTCCCTACACTACATGCCAAATGGCTGTGCCAATGTGGCTGTAGCAGGCAAGTCAGGCATGCTGGCATGATTGCTGTGGCAGGTAAGTCAGGCATGCTTGCTGTGGCAGGCAGTGTCAGGCGCCTGTGTCAGGCAATGTCAGGCACGCTGTGTCAGTCCTGCAGGCAGAGTCAGGAATGCTGCGTCAGGCGTGCAGGCAGGCCATGTCAGGTGCGCAGGCATGCTTTTGCAGGCGTGTCAGGCATGCGTTTTGGGCATTTCCAAGGTGTTGTGTTGCCTTGCCTTTGGCTCTTGT
Source organism: Datura stramonium (assembly GCA_018107945.1). NCBI lineage: Eukaryota > Viridiplantae > Streptophyta > Magnoliopsida > Solanales > Solanaceae > Datura > Datura stramonium. The sequence continues at coordinate 115,968 of JACEIK010002324.1, forward strand.
CATGGGAAGCTTGTTGGTATGAATACTTGGGCTCGGCTGGTCCGTTAAGTGAGAAAAATGTGGCAAATTTAATGGATTTGCTGACGGGGCGGTACACTAAGCTTATGTTGTTATGTTTGTCTAGAATAATGTTTGATAGGAGACAGACTTCAGCTAGCTACAGGTTAGCTACATCAGCAGGAGAGGGTACCAACGAGGTGCCATAGTTGGGGGACACCCCAGCTTGAGCGCGATGGAGAGACTTTCTTTTCAATTTCCCCAGCATCCTCCCGGGACATCAGGAACCTCGTAAGGTAATAGATATGGGAGCACCGTTCCCAGCCATTCCTACACTCTTAGAACATGAGGTTAGGAGTTTAGTATATATTCTCGCCTACTAAATAGTTACTCAGTGTTAGACAAGGACAATAGTTAATGTTGGATTACCTTAAATGTATGGAAGATTATGAAATTGTTATATTCTCACCTCCAACCCTTTAGAATTTGTTGAGTTTTGTACCTTAGTCCCACTGTAGTATGATATGGTTATTCCCTCCTCCCAACCCTTTTCTCAGTATAGAAGAGAGCATAAGTATTGATGCTATGTTTTCAAGAGTAAATAGTAAAGGATGGCTAGACTCGTTGACTCCTGGAGGATGTTAGAAAAGTGGTCAAGACCCCTAGTACTTAATTAAGCCACCTAGACCTTCACTACAATAAATATTAGGATGACAAGTAAGATTGCTAAGAGCAGTCGAGTACATGTGAGAGTCCATAAGCAGTAGGCTCCCAGTAATAGTAAAGCTCAGGTCAGAAATAGGGTAATCCTATAGCAATAGGTTGATGGCGGTAGTGAATACCTGGAGAATAATAGCTATTTCCCCTAGTTTGTTATGCTGAAGGATAAAAAGATTATATGATGGGAACCAGCCCGAGTGCGGTTTAGGATGATATAGGTTAGTAGACTTGGCCAGTATTGTCTTTTCCAGTACGGTGCATGGGGAACGAATCTCAGATTCCAGCCTATAGAAGTAAGGGGAAATACATGCATATCTAGCTCTGGAGGAGAACGCGGAGAACAAAACCACCTCTAAGCTGTAGTGGGCTGATAGAGCTTGGAATCACCGCTGAATATTGAGATATAAGCATCAGGTTGACACTTAGATGATAGTGAGATTATAACCTAGAATACTGCAATATCACCTCTAGTTTTGGAGGCGAAGGAGCGACCATACAGAAACCCTAGCCTAGTACAACCCATAGACAAGGCCCAGCCGAAGGAATCATCGGCCTTTGAAATAACAAGGGGTGGAGTGTTGAGATCTAGAGGTCGACTCTGCATTTCAGATATGGTAGGGCTTCATTAGTAAACTGCAGCAAAGGTTTGCAATGTCTGTTATTTCCTCCACCTGAGTTTGACAAAAACGCATCAGGTTATAAAAAAGATCTACTAATAGCATGGGAAGAAGAAAGATATTGTTGACTGGTAGCACAGAGCTCCAATAGCCAGCAAGGAAAGGATGAACATCAAAAACTTTGCGGGCTAACTCAGAAGATAATCGTGCCTGCGTTAAAGCGGGAAGTAGTTAGTATGAATTTAATTATAGATTTACCTCGTACCAGGCTGTGGGGTTAACCTTACTTGAGTCATTTTTGAAAGGCTAACGAGATCAACTCATTTCTTGCTGGTCAGAACTACGTTTCAGCTAAAGATTATGCTTAGTTAAATACTAAAGAAATCGTCTGGCTACATGATGCCTTAGTGTCTATCAGTTCTGACAGAAGAGCACAACTCACAGCTAAGCTTTGGAAAGGGAGTCAGAACAGATTGGGATATAAGTTAATTTGAGTTCAACTTCTCATCCCTAGATAGATGGCCAAGCAAAGCAAGCAATTCAGACACTCAAAGATTTGTTACAGGTGAAAATATAGGTCCCCTACATGATGGCCTGGAGTAGATAAGCCAGAGTTAATTGAATCTGGCATAACATATTAGTTAGAAGAAAACGTTAAAACTCATTGGATAGCATTTACTGCCAGCCCAAGGTGGTTAGAAGTCCTATTCGAATGTACAACGTAGGGACTTGGGGGATTGAGGCAACGATAGGGTATTCTTGAAATTTTTTCCAAAAAGGGGCATTAAGATATTCAATAAGGGGGGCAAGCCCAACCTTAGATTCATTGGGACATACCGAATTCTCTAGAAGATCGGTCAAGTGGCCTATGAGTTAGAGGTATGTACGGAGGCTAGGATCTGTTCATCAATGTTGTGCAAGCGCGTAGCAGACCTTTTCTCAAGTTGACCCAGTCGCGGATGCTCAGGTTACAAAAGAGTCACGTGGAGACTCCAATAGGTATACTAGATCACTAGGTTCGTAGGGGCTATCTTGAGAACCGATGATGCAGCCTATTAGAGTCGTATGGAGGAACAGAAACATGGAAGGGATGAATAGAAAATCTAAGGATGATGCGAAGTCTGAATATCCTTGGTTGTTCCAAGATTTATAATGATAGCATACAAACTTCAAACAATTTCAGTTAAGGCAAGATAGTTTCAGATGTTATATAGTTGCCTTTGTTGCTATAGTTATCAGTTGATTATACACATATGGTAGCACTTTTTTATTCAGTTACATATAGCATCCTTTGTGGTGCCTGTGTTGGACTTTTCTGCATTTTAGGTTTCTGGATAGTCCATATTACAGAGGAGACTTTGCCCAAATTTTCAGATGAGGCTTAAAGAACAGAACCCCCTAAAGTTAAATTACATTTGAGAACGAATGTTCCTAAGAAGGGATGATGTTACACCATGTAAGTTTCCATTGATTAATGGATGAGTGTGTGCTCTTGTGATGGTGTCGGAAGCACGACATGCCGGAAAGGCCCAAAGAAGGGAGCGCACGAGTACATCATCGAGCGAGCAGGAGGCCGAAGCAGAAGCAGGGCACAAGAAGCTCCATGTTGCACCCCTGGCCACCATTTTAACTATATATAAGTGTAAGTGTAGAATGTTGTGTCATTTTAAATATTTCCAGAGAGGGCTTCGGTTTGGGCGACGGGTTCACGAGGTTTTGCACTTTTAGAAGCCAAATTACGCTGCTAAATCTCCTTCAAACTTCAATTCTTCTCAAGTAACGATTTCTAGGCCTACGAAGAACATCTCTACGGAGTTATTTCTTCGAAATTATCCTGGGTCGATGGGGTCCCACTGAGTAGAAGTTGTATAAATCACTTCTGAGCAAATCCTAATCATCTACAGGAGATAAGTAAGTATTTCTACCTTCTAAATTCTATGAAACTCATAAGCTTTTAGTTGAATTTGGACGCGTTATGACTTAAGGTAGTTTTGTTGTTTGCGTAATGTTGCTGGCCACTTTGTGGAGTCTAAATGACCCTATTTTCTTAACGTAAAAGCAAGAATACAGAAGAATTATGAGTTCTGAATTGAAGTAGGATTGATTGAGCAAAAATTGACAATTGAGGTATGTTAAGGCTAACCTCTTCGACAAGTTATTCTCGTCGTATAGTTGATATAACCTACACTTTTGTAAGTAAGTTGCAAGTACTGATAACTCTCAAACCATACCTCCTACCGAAGTATGAAGCAGACGTTGTCAATAAAGAACCCAACAAAGAGGTTGGAGTGGAACCCAAGGAATATAGAAGAGCTAGACTAAAGGCAGTAAGTGAACTTGTTGGGTAGTTGACGACGAGATTCCGCAAGTGTATGGGTCGTGCAAGTAATATAGTGGCTCTTTTTAAGAACCGGAATGTCGAACCCACAAGGACTGGACCCATTCCGCTAACTATCTAGTTCAAGTGTGATATTAAATACCAAAAATTTTGATTATAGAAGTTTTCGAGAAGGTTTAATTAAGTCTAATT
>JACEIK010002324.1:143271-153979 GCA_018107945.1 Datura stramonium
ATTTTACCATAACTTAAAGCTATTATATAACCTATTTACTAAATCACTTATAAGTGTAGTATCTTTATTAATTTAATAGCAGCCAATTTCAAATTTTTCTCAATTTATTTAAAATCTAATCACTTTTTATCTTATTTGTGCCAATTGTATCCTATTTAATCAATTTTAACTATTATTTAAATTCAATTCCAGCCATAAATGGACCAAATTAAATCCTACCATTTATCTAACCCAAATCTTGACCCATATCATAACCCGAAATCTGACCCACCTCTATCAAATCTCAGTCGTTCATCTTATCAGATCCTACGATTGAGATTTAATCTTTTCCCTTTCTTTATCTAATTACCCAAGCCCCAAACCTACCAAAAAAATCTCATTCTCCTAAACTCATTCCCTACCGCACACCTCTCACTGCTATTGTTTCGTCTTCTCTGATGAAACTAGACCTCTCTTCCTCTTTACCGATCGTCTTCTCCGACGAGTCTTAAAAAATCACCGCCATCCAATACCATCACCATTTCCTGCTCTGGAGAACCAACCTCCAGTGAACCACCATGACAGGCAAAATTCCATGAACGCCGCACCACACCTCTCCATCACCATCTTCTCCCTTTCCGACAAGCAGATGCCGGCCAACTGCGCCGATTGATCCAAAACACCACTACTCTTTTCCTTCCTCTCCTCCTCTTATCCACAAATCCATCATCGGAGAATCCACCAATTCCAGTCAGTGAATCTCGCGCCAACAACCCCTATATTCCCCTCTCCTCTCGTCTTCTCTCATCCTTTCACCAGCGGAACTTGAACACAGCCACACCGCCCCATCTTCTTCTTCAACAGTCACCACAACACACAACCTCCATCAGCGGACCACCATGCCACATCGTCCATTTCCTCTATTCTTCTCCTGCTCGTTATTTTTCCATTTTTTCCATACCACCATCATCATCGGTTAACTCCAATGAACTACTGCCTTACTGAATTCAAGATATAATCTATCCGTGGAAAGTCTCACCTCTTGGTCTTCTGTCTTTTCTCATTTTCTTTCTTAAATTTGATTATGTTTGATAATAATTTCTATTATTGTGAGTTGAGTATTGCAGAATATTGAAATTGATCTATTATGTGTTTTCTAATCTTAATCTTTTGTATATTCGATTCTGGCTACTAGCGTCGAAGTCACGATTTGCTCCCCTGCAATTAAAATTACTCTCTTTGTCAACCTGTTCCATTTCACTCATGATCCAATATGATTTCTAACACTTTAATTTGATCTTTGAGTAAGTTTTATTCTTCATCATTAAGATAAATTTATTTGCAGCCTCTGTGTATTAGTTGGTAATTAGAAGATCGTTACTCCATGAGCACTGATTCAAATCATATCATAACTTTGATATCTTTTAGTAGATTTTGATAACATGGATCAAATATGTTTTCCTTCCCTTTCAATTTGATTATGGTAACTTAAAATTTTTATTTTATACAATATGTGACAACCACAAGATCGGCTATAATTTTGTAACTTTGAATGATTTCATTATATTGAGTTGATTATTTCGATTAACGAAGAACCTCCGATGATTCATCTCTCTCCTATCTTATTTTCTTTAGCTAATATTAAAAGCTTTGATTTTTCGTGTTAAATACGAGTAGTAGATTAGAATATTTATTTTCTTTCCTAGAATATTGGATAATAGCTTACCTTTGCTTGAATGGTTTGAATCATGACAATATTAGTACTTATTCAATTATGGTAATGTTAGATTTTTAATGAAGTACCACATTGCAACAGTTTGGTACTGTTCCATTTTAACAGTTTGATAGCCTTGAAGTGATTTGTTCCCTTTCCCATTTTTAGGCTATTTCTAATGGCACCCTATATATATTAATTTGGTAATTCTAAATAGCTTAATATTTCATTCTATATATATTAATTTGGTAATTCTGNCTATATATATTAATTTGGTAATTCTGAATAGCTTAGTATCTGATCAATTTTTGGTAAACTTTGTCCAACTTTATGCAAATTGATTATTTGCTTTAAATAAGAAAATTCGGTCATGATCAATTCTTAATTACCCTCTTTAATTGTTTGAAAAGGATTATATGCTAATTTATGGTAAAAATTTGAATAGTTTTATGCCTTCTAATTTGATTTTGTTGTTTAAGGAAATAATATTCCTTGATTGATTCTATTGAATATTTTCTCCCCTTTTATTCCCGTATTAACTCTATCCTTTTAGCTATATAAATATGCTCACCCTCTCCTCTTCTCCTCATTGGGAGGATGAATAACTTCTAACGATAGAAGTACCCAAACTTTCCTCCCCACTAGCAAGATAATTTTTCTCTTAGCACTAAAATATAGTGAGTTTTCAAGATTTTCCTCCAGTTCTATCTATTCTTCATTGCTTTTTATTTTCAACTTGTCCCTACCCGGTCAATTTACTTTCCAGAGGTTATTATTATAAAATTAGTGGTGTCTAGAATTTTGTTGTCTGTGCTTCTTCATATTCAGGCATATCTATTCTTCCGTGCTATAGCCTTTGTCTAACAATATATGTTTATAATTTCTTAGTGTTCATGTGGATTATACCCCAAATTAAAACTGCTATATTTTAACTCGACATTTTATCCTTTCACACATGCATGCTTGTCGTAGTATTTATTTATGTTTACTCTAATGTTTCTAAAAGAGCAGGAAATACGAAGGAGTCGTCCAGGTTCGGGATGGGACTGAGAAGCTGTAGGACTTCACTTGTTTATGATTAGCATTATCGTTACCATTTCTTTTAAATGACATTGTATTGATGTAATAAACGTTGATAATAGTAAAAAGAGGAAGTTTAAAGGGGGCGGGAAAGTATGTGTTTTGCTTAGATTTTTCTTTCTTTTAATCTCTTCAAACTTTGTGTATTTTATTAATAAAATTTCTTGTTATATTTTTATCCAAATTATTAACGATATATAAATACTATCCCTTAACATATAGTTATTGGGAAAGTAAAGAAATTATGAGATCTAATTTAAAATTTTTAAAAGAAACTAAGCCGACCCGTTCGCCGGAAGCAACATCAATCAAAGATTTCAAAGTAATTATGTGTACTTATACATAGATACTTTATGTGCTTATATTTGATATTCAAAATTTTTCTTAGAAATAAATTCTTGTTAATTTTTAACTTAAGACCGACCTTCCATTACCTTGTTGCTAAGGTTGAAGGTCACGATTCATAATATCGTGTGGCCATTCTTATAAAGCAACAAACATTTTTAGACTTTAACTCTTTAAAAGCTTGTCTAATATCTGAAAAACATTTAAATTGTTATAAAAATATTTTAAACTATAGTTTTCCCTGTCCTTCTCTCGTTTATGTTCGAGGGTAATTAAGATTTATATATTATGCATTAGTAAATAAAAACATTAGTTATGTTATATTTTATCTTTTAAAATTTCTTTCTCATTGCTTGTCTAAATAATATGACTCTTTTAATTAATAATGTCATTGTCCTTTTAATTATCTGTGTATTTAATAAATAAACTGATATTGCCTTAAACACTTAGTCTCACTTAAAAATAGTTTTAAAAATATATAACTTACTTCCTCCTTTCCGAAAAAAAGTATTTTATGTTCACTAAATAAGTTTGCATGTTGAAATTGTTATCACTTAAATTTTATATTAATTTAATTTATACTGAGATACTCATTTGTCTTAAAATAAATTTATATTTCTAATTAGGAAATAGCTTAATTATTATTTTATCACATAGTTTTTTACATTAATTTGACAAATGACTTAATTCATATTTAATTTATTTATGTTGTAATAAAATAGTCGATTTAATTGTCTTGTGTAGTAAATATTATATCTCCGTTTTGATAAATTTGCATTGTCTTATCACTCAAGTTACACATTAACGACGAACTAATTTAGTTCACGCTTGAATATTTATTTGTGTTGAAATAAGTTTTTTTTACATATTTTCTTGATAAAATTTTATCCATATCTTGTCTTTTAATTTTCACATTAATTAGTAAATAATTTAATTTATACTTATTTATTTATTTATTTTAATAAGAGTTTATTTGTCCGATTACATAGTTAGATTAATTATAATAATAATTGGTCATTTTTCCACATAATAATGAATCCGAAGGGACTCACATTTGTGGACCTCAGAGGTTCCTAACACCTTTCTTTCGAGGTAACTTGAACCCTAGTACGGTGCCCTAACGCACCATAATCCATTAGGTGGTGACTCTTTACTCTTTTTACCCTACAAGACTTTTCACTTGTTGAGTTTCATTTTTCGCGAGAAAAATGGGGCATGACAGCATGACGACTCTGCTGGGGATATACCTAGGTTCTAACCGCTACAGATTTGTATGTTTGTGTGGGATTTTGTGATTGCCTTTTTTTATGTCCTTTTGTTAAGTTCATTAATTTTGTATTCCATTTTAAAAAATATATATATGTTGTTTGGTGCTGTGTTTAAATTATTCCTTGATTAATTGCTTCTTTTTATTAGTTTTTTAAATACTAGTTTTTGAAATAATTAACTTTCATGTTCTTCCCTTTCCTTTTTCCCGTTATTTATTTTCTCAAATGATTAACTTTCACATTTAAACCTTTCCTTGCTTCTAATCATTTGTTTTTCTAAATAATTGATTAACTGCCATGTTTATCTTTTTCTTTACTTCTGTTAATTTAGTTACTATATTTAGTGTTCTCACTTTATTTGTTTTTCTATTTAGTCAATTTCTTTCCAAGTCTAATCATTTTTTTCTTTATTTGCTTCTTTGTTTAAGGTTCTTTTTCTTTCCTTTCATATCTAATGCTTTCTAAATGTTCTTTTATTTGATTCTTTGTTATGTTTTTCTTATTTGTTTACTTATTTATTTTGATCTCTTAATATGTAAATCTCATTCCCCTCACCCCTTCATTCTTTTCTTATCTTATGCACTTTTCATAAATATTTTTCAGTTTTTTGTTTAAGTATTATCTTCTCTTCACTATGCGACTAACAAATTTCTTTTGATATTCATATGTTACGACCCGCACGTACACCCGAGTCGTAGATACGGGACAGGAGCCCCGAAAGACCCCAAGTCAACCCATGACATGAGCATACATCTATTTCATTCACATAGGCGGAAGACTTAACATAAGAAAACGTAACCATTTCATATTAACGGAGAAAATACAATACATAATCCATACATGACGGTTGAATACAACTTATAGTCTGAAGAGCCTCTAATCATGGAAGACGGGTCGATGGGACAACACCCAACTAACCCTACAATTCTGAAACTGAAAGAGAAACAATAAAGTCTGAACATATGGCCCTCGGAACATGAGGACTCACCAAATAAGCTGATAGCGAATTCTAAGAAGCTACTGAGGAGGGTGAACCTGAGAGCCGGATCCTGTATCATAAAACGATACAACATAGAAAGTATGCAGTCAGTATGTAGAATACTGAGTATGCAAGGGAAGTAAAATAGACATTTAAAACATATATAAAACTCATAAGTGATCATAAGAATAGGACAACATGCTCATGACATAATTATCGTAATATGACATAAGGCTCAATGTTTTCAAAATATTCGTAACGTAAACATAATCATAATAATTATAATAGAGCATTACTTAACATAACTTGAACCAACATTCATAATCATAAACATGCATAAATCATGAGAAACGGTGGGAGATTCTCTTAACCGACATACCCCATATGAGCACACATGAAGCTCGACTTGTAACCCGAATCGGGAGGGTGTTCCTACCTTGCCAAGGATAGGAACCATGAAGGGCATGATCGCACATGAAAAGAGCCACTTGGTCCAGGGACAAACTTGAAAGGGTCCCAACATACCTATGGTGGCACGTAGTTCATGAGATCCGGGGCTTAACATGGGCCCCGAACCTACTCGGTGTTCGATACTACTCCCAAAATATATATAGTGCTCATAATAATACATACATGAGTTCATGGGCTAGGTAAATCATGATAAGCGTAAACATGCTTGAACATATAAGAGCTAGCAATGACTTGAGGCCCGTGGGTCGGCCAAAAACATAATTCATGATTGATAGAATTCATACATACTTGTAGATCATGCATATAGCTTAAAATTCATAAGTTCATAATAGATAACATAATAAATTCATAAGTAAATTCATAATTCATGTAGACCTTATCAAAAACACCAATGGATCAATGGATCATAAATCGATTCATCATGGGGCATGCATAATCAAGCTTAATTGTTTAGAAATTTAAAATCAACAATATTATAGTCAATTTAAATCTCAAAAGATGATCAAAATCAGTATATTATGACAATATTTCAAAATCACAAGACTCATAATTAAATCATTTAATTTTATACAAATCGAATACAAAACCCCATGAGTTTTCAAATAATTTTGGATAATTAATATAGAAGGATCATGGGTGTGGAAGAATCCACCCATTGAAGACCTTACATACCTGGAATTATTAATTCCTAACCCTCCTTAAAAGCCCAAGAATGAAATTGAAGGGATTGAGGTGAAAAACTTGAAATCTCCCTTTGAATCCCCTCTCAAAGTCTTGCATGCATGAATGGGAGATTAGAATAGGTTATCCTCTTAACACCCATCTTTTTACCAAGCCAAAACAACGTAGTTTAGGGCCTTATATCATGAAAAAGTCAAATATACCCTTAATGAACCTGCCCTGAAAACTGTCCAGATCGATTCCACTGGTGGGACTAATGGGTCGTTGGAACCAATGAAGGCCCGTTACATCCCTCATTGAAGCCACTGCTGGTAGCTCATTCTCAGAACCTAAACAATGGACATTCAGGACGACCCGTACCTTCAACCAACGACCCGTCACATCGCCCGTGGTTAACCCCCTGAACCTTGGCATCTCATCTCCTAACGGGTCAAACCACGACCCATCACAACAAACAACAGACCATTGTTATCCCCCGTGGAGTCCACTGGAGTAACTAAAACCCAAACCACAACCACAACCACAACCAACGACTCGTGGTCTATTCTAACGGGTCGTTGGGACGCCCGTTGAAAGTCAGCTGAACAGCCTATCCCGTTCCTACGACTGCAAACGACGACTTATTATTTCCCACAATGAGTCGTCACATCTCCCGTGGTCTCCATTGACACCATCCTTTCCCCAACAAACGATAGCATACAACGACTCATGGTTTTTTACCACGAGTCGTCCTGTGGTCCGTTCTGTGATGTTTTGCCAGTTTTTCTGCACTTTTCAATTTTAACTCCCGTGTCTATTCCTAGGCCTTCTCGGGGTATTACATCATAACTCTTATTTAAAGTATTTTATATCTAGGTTAGCAGTTTAATATAAATTGTGTATTTTGTTACTATTTTTCTTTATCTGTTAAATGTTATTGTTTTATTTGAATTGTTATTTCTTTTGATACTCACATTCTTGACAACAGTTGTGTGGTTTCATGGCCGTTCACTTTTAATACCCGTGTCGAGGAATGTCTCGTGATTTGATCGATCAGCTGTGCATCGACGGTCATGAGCTTTCTCACTCTCAAGTTGTTTGCTAGAGGGACTCGTGGCTCTAATAAACCATTTCTTATCATGCCTATTCATCTGTCGCTTTATAATTTATTTTAGTTTCATGTATTTTTCCTTTTTCTTATTCCTCATTATTTACTTATTTAACATATCTGTAACTTATCATGTTTAATTTATTGCTTTAATAATTATTTATTATCATTATTATTATTTTTAATTGTTCATTGTATTACCACTTTTATGTGCCACATGTTATTATTTATATAATTGTCATTTCGCTCATATCCTCTTCCATTTGGAACCTCCTTTTGTTTTCTTTTGGAATGGTTACGTGGTAACACTGACGTTCATTTCTAAAACACCCATGTTGAAAAATATCTTTTGAATTGGTCGATTAGCGGTGTGTCGACGACCATCAACTTTCCCACTCTCAAGTTGTCTTCTTGAGAGAACCGCGTCTACACCCACTCCATGCTCTTTAGATCTTGACCGTGTGTCCTTTACTAAGGAATATACATCATGTTACACCTAGGAAGTCTCAACGTCCATGGTGCATCAAGACTAATAGTAAACTTTGCCATGAGTCTTAGGGGATTCTCAATCCTGAAAAGGACACCTTCATAATCTATGTACATTTTGAGTGATATATGTCTAATTGGATTTGTTACCCTCTTAAGTTTAGTTTGTTTCCTTCCACGTATACCCTTTTCCTTATTCCCTTATTTGTTTCCTTATTTAAATTATTATATTTTTTCATGTTTAACCCTTTTCCTTATTTCCTTTATTTATTTTCTTGTTTAAATTATTCATTCTTTCATGTTTAACCCTTTTCCTTATTCCCTTTATTTGTTTCCTTGTTTAAATTATTATATTTTTCCATGTTTAACCCTTTTTCCTTATTCACTTTATTTGTTTCCTTATTTAAATTATTTACTACATGTTTAATCCCCTTCCTCATTTTTCTCATATGCTTTCTTGTGCAATGTTATTATTTCATGTTTAATTTTTTCCAACTATATGTGTTTCTTTGAAATAACTTATAACATGTTTATTTTCTAATTTATTTTTTTCTTTTTGTCTCTTTATTAAATATTTATTGATTTTCTTAATTGCTTATAGTGTTACTGCTTTTCATTATGTGTTAATAATTCTATAAATTGTCATTCCACTCATACTTCCTCCATTTGGGAACTTCTCACTATCACACACTGTACACATGAGTTGTGCTTTGTACTTCACTAAATTGCTTTTAATTCAATTTAGAGAGTTGACATATACGTGGGGTGAATGAATAGTTTTACTACTATGTGACCACGTGCCTTCTCGAATAAGAAAACCTTCAGTCCATGTCTACCCAACTCTTAGAATTCTAGGTTGTATCATGCATGCATTATCCTTAGGAGGTATTGGTACCTTTTTGTATATTAAGATCAATAGTTTGACCTTGCCAAAAGTACAACCGGATTTATAATCTCAAAAGAACATTATCATACTTATTTGCATTTTTTTGGAGAGATGAATATGCCTAAAAATGTAGACTATTTGCTCTTTAGAGGGGAAGTGTAAACTAACATTTTTATGATGCAGGTTGTTAAGGACAAATCCATGTCGTGTAAGCTGGGAAGAAGCCAAAAGGAGAAGGAATTTCATTTCTACGATAGTTTTTGTTTTCTTTTGTAACTTTCCATTCTCGTAATATTTTATTATGTAAAATAAAACAATAAAAATTCTTTATATTATTTATGTTGATATTTTAATGAGAGCAAATAGAATGATACATTATAGCATATTCATCTCTTAGAATTAGCTAGGCCTACCTCTAGCACAAAAGAGGTCACTATACGCTAGGACGTGCAATTTATTTTCTACATGTTTATGGATATCACTATTTTAATTATATGTGTATTTGTTTCTTCTTTGTCCTCCCGATCTTTAGTTATTTTTAGAATCACTCTGTGCTTTCACTCTATCATTTTTTTTATAAAAATACATATACCTTACATTTTTAGGACCAAACCATATAATCTTGAAGTCTAGTCCACATTATTTCTTTTCTTTCAGCAAAATTATTTTCTATGTGCCTCCCAAAATATCTCTTTAACATGTTTTTTCTCACGATCAATTAATTATTCGGTGTATCTTGAATTCATACTTTTCGTGGTTACATAATTATTTCATAATAATCATGCTTTTCCAAACTAGGTCTAAGCTCTGCTTTAGTTTATCTTCCCGCCATTAAGGTTTCGATATTTGCATTGAACCATTCATAAACTTTTATGAGCATAGCTCTCTTCAATAATTTTATCATCTTGCATATTTCTTCTACTCCAAAGGTTGACTAAAGTTGAACATCAAAACAGATTAAATGTCTAGCCAAAAAGTGTTTATCGATCTTGCTGACCCGACCCGAACATGGACCCGGATCAAGAAACGGGACAAGGAGCCCCGAGAGACTCCAAGTCGGTCCATGGAATGAATATACATCTAACTCAATCAAGTAAAGCCGAAGACTTAACATAATAAACATGGCAGAAATTTGAACATAACATAACAATCTGAATATACAACCTAATCTGAAGTTGAATACAATCTATTGTCTGAAAAGCCTTTATATCTGATGAGTTGATGGGATAAGACCCAACAAACTCTATAAATCTGAAACTAAAAATATGTAAACATAACTTATTAGAAGAGGGGCCCTCGATAAATGAGGACTCGCCAATAGAGACTGAATGCTAACTCCGGAAGCTGGCAAGTGATGAGGCTGAGTTTGAAGATCGGAGCATGTATCATCAAACGATACAACATAGAGAATGCGTGGAATGTACCGAGTATACAAGATAAGTAAAACCGCTTAAATAAGTAAAATCATTTAAAACATGCATCATACAAAACATAATCAAGACAAGAATATGAGAGTAGGCTTACATGTTATTTTTATGAAATTATGATCTAAACATAAGTGAACATCATAACTGAAATGACCCAAAGCTGAATTCTGATAATCATAAGTTAAACTATACATCGGGTCAAACCTGCTTTAGAACATATATGTATATATCATGAATGATAACATGCATAACTGAAATCATGAGGAACAATGGGAGACTCGTCATGTAACAGACATTACCACGAT